>JAEPRB010000155.1:0-98258 GCA_016758965.1 Circinella minor
TTTTTTTTTTTAAAATGTGTTTTTTTTTTTCCCTTTTTTTTTTTAAAAAAAAAAAAAAAAAAAAAAAAATTTTTTTTTTTTTTATAAAAATTAAAAAAAAAAAAAAAAAAATTTTTCCCCCCCCCCACATTTTTACCCCAAAAAAAAAAAAAAAAAAAAAAAAAAAAAAAGAAAAGAAAAAAACATCTCTTATTGACAATATGTTGATATGGATGGCTTCAATGATCGTTTCAATCAAACCGAGATAAATGAAGGAAAAGTTCCTATCGAACTTCAAGACCTTGGAGCCGAAGTCTCCTCCATTCTTTATTATGTTTCATTCGGTTGTTGTTTTCTTGTTTTTTTCGGTTATGCATTCATTCGGTATTTTGATCCATTACATGATCGATTGACAGTACGATTGATTGTTTATTCAGCCATTGCTCATATCGTTTTGGGAACTGCTGGTAAATAAAACAATGAGTTTTCTTTATATATAAAAGTTATATTTTTTTTTATAATGCATTTGTATAAAATATTATTAACAATTTATCATTCTTCCATTATTTTACTGACAGGTGTAATTCGAATCAATAGGGTAGGAGAGGGAAGGCCCAATGCTTGTAAGACAATCATGTTCTTTTATATATTTGCCAATTTATTCAGTACAATGTTAATTACTTGTATTGCTATAAATCTACAAGTGGTATTCGTCCATGGTGTCAATAGGAAAAGATATTTGGAACGAGTATATTTATTAGGCAGTTTCTTTGCTGCATTTATTCTTGCCACTGTTCCTTTATTTCCAGGTGTGGATAGCTACAAGGATAATCCACGTATGCACAATTGCTGGTTTAAACGGTCTAAATCTGGTACTACAGGGATTTGGGGAGTAATGGGACTTTATTTTTGGTTGATTTTATCTACTGCTTATTGTCTTATTGCTTTGATACTGGTCTTGGGTAAAATGTGGAGGGACGAATTCATTATCAATAGACATTTACGTGTACAACCAACAAATCGTCGTAGAAACAAGGAAGTCAGTCGATGGCTTTACCGGTTCCCATGGTCACTAATCTTTCGTCCACCTCGACCAAATACAATACCTGGTGTAGTTAGGCAACAGCAACAACGAGATGAAGAATCGATTATTGAGAACAATATTATGAATAATACTAATGGTGGACAGCAATCACGATATCGATTTTGGCCTTCAACCAATGTACATCATTTCCTTCCTTTTCGTACCATTTTGACAACTAAAAAACAACATGCTGTTCATACATTTCAAATGGTTCGTACAAGACAATTACAAGTATCTTATGTTGCAAGAGTAGCAAGTCGAGTAATTTGGTTTCCAATTAGTAAGGGGTTATAATTTCTATACTTGTAATATATATATATATATATATATATATATATAGATTTTTTCACATTGATGAATCATCGACTGCTAACCTCAATACTTTCATTCTATAGTTCTCATTTTATCTCGTATATGGGGTGTCCTTGATAGTTTGATCTCTTTTAGAAGTGGTAATATTAATCCTTTTACAATGTTTATGGGATATGTAAGCGTACCAATGCAAGGTAAATACATCAGAATTTCCTACAATTCCTTTTGCGTTTAGATAAAAAAAAAGTTGGTATGTTGTTTTATTTGTTTGTTTTCATTAACTTTTTTTTTTCCACACAAATTTTATTTTTAGGGATATTTCTTTTTTTTGTATTTCTTTTTGATCCGTCTTTTCATCATGCCATTCATGCAGTTTTAGATCGTAAAAATGAACGACAGCAACAGCAGCAGCAACAACGGCAACTGCAACAACAGCAAAGAAAAGAAGTTGATTCAATTTTAGGATCAGAAAAACTTTTTCATTCAGCATCGACATTTGCTTCACCACTTACATCATTAGAAGAATTATCACCAAATATATCACAAACTACTCCATCAGAAAAAAGCATTTATACAAGCTCATCGACTATATCATCTATTGTTGTGTCATCTGTTGATGAACGATGTGCTGATGACTCACCATCCCTGAAGAATAATTTAATTACAGTAAGTGAGTCTTCTTCACCTAGAAAGTGGCGATATCAACAACCACAACAGCAAGATCAAGAAAGTTTTAATCATCATCATCAGCGTCATCAGCGTCCTGCTTTTTATTCCAAGTCTAGCAATACGAGCAGCAATAATAATTTATCATTCCCAACCATACATAATGGCACTACTACTACTACTAATACTACTAATACTACTACTACAACCACTTGTACTGACGGTTTTAAAGATAACCTATCACCAGCAACAGATACTGCCATTTTATTATCACCCGAACAAATATTGTATCCCAATAATAATACTCGACGAGATCGTAGAAATCGATATCGTTTATATCATAGTGATTCATGTATAAATGAATCATATTTTGGTATAATTCAACAAGAAGTTTTAAACGAAAATAATGAAGATAATGAGAGTGAAATACTTCGTCAGATGTAAATAATTAACTTATTACTTTATATATATACATGTAATATTACTTCTTCTCCTACTCTTACTTCTTTCACGTTGTATTATACTAAGTAAATCCACCCACCCCCTTAATTTTTTTTTTGATTTTGTATTATCTCTCTGTATATATATATATTGTTGCCTCCTCCCTTTTTATTTATTTTTATTTCTTACATTTTGTTTATTACGGAATATAAATTATAATAGTGTTATATACAAATATTTGTTTTTTTTTCATGTACGTACTGAAACTGGCTTCTTTTTTTTTATTGATTTACAAAGAAATATAGCGAGCTCGTGGCAACCTCTTTTATTTTTATTTTTATTTTTATTTTTCCTTTCACTAGTGACCCCTCCTTCTTTTCTCCCTTCTCGTTGAATTAAAAGAATTCATTACTAAGCCTAAGTTTTATTTTGCTTCTTTACAAAATTAGTAATGGTGGCAGAAGAAGTGGCAAGTATAAATAAATAGATAGGAGTTGAAGAAGAAGGAAGGAGAAAGAGTCAGAATAAAAAAAAAAAAAAAGAACAGAAAGAAAGATAGTATCAAGATTTGCTGAATTATAATTAGAAATTTAGTAGAACCCCTCCCACCCCCCCCCCCCTTTTCCCTAAAATTGACTGGACTTGTTCGATTGATTGATTGATGGTTGTTCAAATTTATTATTAATATCAAGGCTAGAATGATAAAGAGAACCTCGTTTTTTTTAACTTCTTGATCTCTCCTCCTCCACTTCTTCCTCCCCCCCCCCAAAAAAAAAAAAAAATTAAGTACAACACATCAATTCATCATCTTCTAATTTTTTTTTGTGACCCCCCGTTAATTCGGTTCATAGACTGCCAAGGTTTTAAATTTTTTTTTATATTTATGATCCCGCATTTTTTTTTTCATGCCTTCTTTTTCTTTCTTTTTCCTTTTCTTTTCTTTTTTTTTTCCTTAAAAACATAATTATTCAACCCAAACAGCAAGGGTGTATAAAAGGTATTTCATATATCTATATACACATACATATATATATATATATATAAACTATTTTTGTTTCATTTGCTCAAACAATAGTAAAATAGTTCGTTAATTAAAAATGATGGAAAACGATAAACAAGCTCGACGATCATCCTGCTTAGAATCACCATCAGAAAAACATCAACAGATGAAACAATTAACGGACCGAATGCAATATATGAATTTTGATGAACCAGCAAAAATATTTAGAAACAGAAATGGTGTACATCAATTTGAAAATATTACACCCTACCCATCTGTCCCCGGTACACCTAATCCTGCTATTATCCAACAACAATCTTCTTCACCATCAACACCATCACACCATCAACAACATAATAACAAAGGTTCATCACCACCAACAATAATAACTAGTGATGGATTATTACCCGCTACATTTGCTACACCTGATACACCTAGTTCTTCACTATCTATCAAAAGTAATACAAGTAGTAGTGAAGGAAGTAATGGGACCAACAACAAACAACAAGTTAAATTTTTACAACGACCCACATTTAGTGAACGTAGTAAAAGTCAAGCTTCATCCATTTCATCCATCGATTCAACAGCTACCCCATCTCAATTTGTATTTAAAAAACCAAAATATAATAGTCGATACCATCAAACTCATTTCCATCATCTGAAAAAGAAAGATACCGTCTTTCATGACCTTAAACGATTCTTTAAAGGAGGGACTAGTGCAGCTGATAGTACAAGTGGAGATGAGAGGTCATCTTCAACGAAAAAGAAAAATCAACGATTGAGTGCTCATGAACCGATGCAAGCATACCCGAGTATGGATTCAAATGATACAGCAAGTCTATCAAGTCGAAAATCGAATCTTTCTTTTGCGAATGAATTCAATAAAGATATTGAAGCGCGTTATGGTAAATGGGGTAAGCTTTTTTTTTTCTTTTTACTGTGATTCTTATTTTTAATGATTGTACATTATGACTATGGTTATATATATATATATTGTATTAATATAACTTGTGCCAATAATTTTAAACAGGACGATTTGTTGGTAAGGGCGCTGGTGGTTCTGTACGACTTATTCGTCGTCATAACGACGGAAAAACATTTGCAGTCAAACAATTTCGAAAACGCATGACGAATGAAAATGAAAAAGAATATGTCAAAAAAGTCACTGCCGAATTTTGTATCGGTTCTACACTTCACCATATCAATGTAATTGAAACTTTGGATATGATTCGTGAAGGTGCCATATTTTATCAAATTATGGAATATGCACCCAATGACTTGTTTAATGTTGTCATGAGTGGAAAAATGGATAATGAAGAAGTTGCATGTTGTTGGCGACAATTGCTGGATGGCGTTGAATATTTACATTCGATTGGCATTGCTCACCGTGATTTAAAGTTGGATAATATTGTATTGGATGAACGAGGAATTGTTAAATTGATTGATTTCGGTTGCGCGACTGTATTCAAGTACCCGTACGATAAAAATGTTCACGCTAGTAAAGGTTCGATTATTATTATTACTTTTACGTACCAAAAAAAAACAAGTAATGGTTTATATAAAAAATAATTAATCATTTAAATTTGTTTTTCCTTTGGATATATTATAGGTGTCTCTGGTTCAGACCCTTATATTGCACCTGAACAATTCACACAACGAGAATATGATGCAAGGAAAGCAGATGTATGGTCCTGTGCTGTGATTTACATATGCATGATCATTCGGAGATTCCCTTGGCGCATAGCTGTACCAAATAAAGATGGTGCATTCAAAAATTTTATAAATCCTTCTGCCAAAGGTGCCGCAAAACTACTAGGACTATTACCACGTGAATCACGTTCCTTAATAGCCCAAATGCTTGATCCTGAACCCCGTTTGCGTTCATTGATATGTGATGTTGTTAAAGACGAATGGTTCACTTCTATTTCATTATGTGATCCTGAGAAACCCAGTCCGACCCATGTTCATCAT
Source organism: Circinella minor (assembly GCA_016758965.1). NCBI lineage: Eukaryota > Fungi > Mucoromycota > Mucoromycetes > Mucorales > Lichtheimiaceae > Circinella > Circinella minor. Next base: position 5,454 of record JAEPRB010000155.1, read on the forward strand.
TTGGTTGTTGAACCAACAAGTCGTGAAGTACGTTCACGTAGAAATTTAGTCATACTAAAGAAATCGACAAGAACATCATCATCATCATCAGTGGGATCACAGGGATCCAAAAGAAGCAGTCAACAAAAAGTTTCCACAGGTGCTGCAGCTGCTACTAGTAAAAGGACTTCACAACAACAACGATAATTAACAATAATGTAAATAAGTTCTCCTTTAAGTTTAGTAATTTTATACATATTATAATCCAACAACATCCACGCCCACATATATACACCACACTATTGCATCCATCTTTCATTTCATATCATATCATTTTTTTTTGTAGAATGTATAGTTCTCGGACTCGCTTTTTTTTTTATGTACATAATCACTTTGTTTAATCTCATAAGTCTTATAATATATATATATATTCATCTAATTATAAACGTCGCACACATATTTATCTGTCTATTACTGTGGGGGGGGGTTATAATACTAAAAAGGTTGATAGTAGTAAACGATGATGATATTATATATATATTTTGAAAAATAAAACAAAAATTTCACTGACTATATGAATAATAAGTGATATACGAAGGATAATAAAAAAAATTGGTATGTTACATTTGATAAATATGAAATAGTAATAATTATAATAATGGAGTGAGGAAAAGGAGGGCGATAACTATCGTGTAATGTCGGGAATGTATATGAGAGGTGAGAGAGACAGAAGGAACGTACATATTATTCGTTTTGTTTGCTTGTATGTATTTCTTTCAAGATGCTATGAAGAATAGCAATTTAATTAATATTATCCTCGTTTCAGAGGATTTTCTCTATAAATATTACGAAAATCACCCAGTCAGCATTTTAGTACATGTTTATAATTAATCTTTTGTACTTTTCAAATTCCACACATAATAATAATTTACCTGGCCAATTCTGAAGCTTCTAACCTCCTTGCCAATGCAAAATCTACACAAGCATCTCTGAATTGTGAAAGGGTATCTATATATTGTGAATAAAACTTAATTCCTTCCACCATATTCGTCCGGATTTCTTTGAATTTAACAAAAGCTTGTTCCAAATTTTGAATTGCCTTTTCTCTTTTAGCTGCCATTGTACTAGCTCGGACAATCAATTGAAATTGTTCATGTAATTCTTTTAATCGCGATATTTGTCGAATTTGATTATTATGAACTTCTTGTACAATGGATTGTAATCCATCATATTTTTTGAGTTCTTGACTAAACACTTCATTGAATTGAGCAGGTTCAATTTTAACTGTAGGAGAATTGCCTGTCAATTCAGTGCTTTTAGCAAGTAATGCATCGGTAATATCATCTGCAGTTGATAACGAATGAGCCTCATCGATTGTTCGCTTTCTTCGGGTGGCTGCATCGTCACATTCTTGTAATAAGGTACGAAGACGACGCATCAGTTCGGTCAGTTGGGAAAATTCAAGACTATCGTCGTTGCGTAAGGATGGCAAGTGTGTAATGATATCGGATGTGGGATGAGATAACATGTCAATGGCTTTACCCCAGTTACTGACTTTGGCACGAACAATACGATCAGCTTTTTGTGCTGCTTGTAAGGTATCATGATATTTAGCACCTTGTGACAAAAGTGGCGACGTTAATTGTTGAGAAGGAGGTCGTGACCATACTAATACGTAAATACGTTGAGTTAGATTCTGTTATTTATGAGTTTCTTTTCTCCCCTCCCCTCTTTCTCTCTGTAATAACATTGACACCTACAACTGCCATATTGGCGCCGAAGAATTTCATCTTGCTCATTTTCTTCTTCAAGTACATTAAATCCTTCATCAACAAGTTCCATGTTTTTAACAGACATATCTTGAACCTTTTGTAACATATCTCGTAATGCTTGTCCACCTCCTTCATGTTGGACCTCTTCAGCACATGCAGTCAATGTAGTCGGGATCGTATCTGGATCAACAATATCAATACACCGAGGAAGACGTAATTCATCATAAAGTCTATTTTTTATTTTGTTCAAAATGAGCATTAAATTAGATTTTGTCGTTTTTTTTTTCAAAAAATTCTTTTTTCAATAATCGTACACACACACACACACACACACACAAAATACTAACATTTTCATTTCCTCTTCAAGTTCATTACAACGACCTACAATATCATTTGTGACAACATAATCCTTTTGATCTGCATACACACTTGCTGCTTGATGCACAGCAAACGGAACCAAATTTTCAAACAAGGGTCGTTGAATTTCTTCATTTGGTTTCCTCTTCCAGTGTGTCGGATCAACAATTTCTGGTGGCACAAGTGGTCGAACCATATCAGAACGTAATAGAGGTGCCAATTGATTTGGTTCAGGTACTGTTTCCATATATACCAAATCATTATCCCTTTCTGCTCGAATCAAATCACGTTCAATAGATTCTCCCAATTTCCGCACTTCTCCTGTAAATGATTCATGCATAGTCGATGTAGTGGCGCGCATATTAAAAAATCCACTTGCATTACTTGATGCAATTGCATCCATTGCTTTTCGATTATGTTTTTCTGCTAATCGAAGTCTTCCAATCTCTTCACCATAACGTCCTTGTGAAATACATTCATTGGCCTTGTGATATTGTGCTACGGCATTAAAATAAGATGCTTTGATTTGAAAATGACGTTTCCATTCCGTTGGAAAATACGATACATCATGTGTAAGTATGGTTTCATAAAAATCAGCTACTTTGATAGCCAAACGAGCAATGGTACCATGCTTCATATGTTCCATGACAGCTTTCTGCCATATACATTCTTGAGCTTGAGCTAATGATAAAGCGATAAAAGTTTGCATGGCATCGACACAAAGATCAATAGGAGGTGTTGCTCGAAAGTCACTAAGAATCTCTTTTTCAATGTATTTAAAACATCCAGCAGCATTCTAAATCATGTATTAATATTATAATCCGTTTTTGATTTATTGTTATTAATTATTATTATTATCTATGTGCTGTTTTTTTAAAAAAAAAAAATCATCGTCCATCGTTTTTTTTTACCTGAAAAAAATTGCATGATTTTCGAATACCTTCTGTAGAAATTCTACTTTCGTTACATCCCAATTGAGTGTAAAGTGCTCCAATATCAAATAGAATACAAGCTTTTTCATAATTGAGGTTAGATAGTGATACTAAAAACGAAAAATAAAAAAAAATTATACCAAGTTAGACGGGTTAATGAACTTATATCAATTTATCTCTCCTTTTTATTTATTTATTATATATATGTATTTTACCTGGTTTACCGCGGCTACCACCATTGCTATTGTTATTGTTGTTACTCTGAAACACTGGTTGCCATGCAAAATCCAATCCGATCTATAGATTACAGTTAAATAATTTTAACCTAACGAAAATAAAAAAGCAATCTTCTTTATTTTGACCCCCAGTTTCGTGTGAAAAAAAAATACTATATTCCTGCATTAAATGATATACATACATCGAATGGAAAACGTGAGCATACGAATACAACTTGTGAATAGTATCTAATAAATAATAGATAATAATAGTGGATAAATCAAATATATGCATATATTTGTTACTATCGTCTCAGTTACAATAATCAAACGAGAAAGCAAAAAGAAGAAAAGCTTACGCAAAGAATCTTTCAAGAGTAGCAAGTTCAGGCGTTTGATCTTCAAAACATGCTCGACGTAATTTATCAAGTGTTTGACTATCCAATTGATATTTAGAAGCATCTTCAGCATACGATGTTTGAATGTAACGTAACAATGCAGGAGTCCATTCTATTTCCAATAATGTTTGTCGTAAAGGAATGGATAAAACAGAAGGCATTTCGCCCGGGGCTTCACTACCATTTACCATGGTCATGGCTGAAAATGGTAACTTTATATTATTATATAAAAATATGTTGAAGAAACCAAAAAAGAAAAGAGAAAAGAAAAAGAATAAAAGTAACTTTTTTTTTAAAGTTGGGGAAAAGAAAAGGTCTCCTTTTTTTTTCTCTTTTGGGTTCTTGTGTAATAAAAAAAAAAGCTGTATTTGAAAGAAAAAGAAGTTGTAAAGGTAACAAATTAGGCTATTAGAAAAAGTAAAAGGGCCAAGTGAGAAAATAAAAAGGTGTTTGTTTTTGGAGGTAGTGTGTTCCCGATAATAAAATTAAATTCATATGAAACAAAAATGCTTTTGTGAGAGAAAAAAAAAAGTGCGTGCCTCATGCCTATATATTTCAAATATATATTATGTATCATATGAAAAACAAATTATAAAGGGTTGCTAATATTCATTTCAATAAGAAATGGTATTGTTTTAGACCTAAACGCTTTGTGAAAAAAAATTTGAAAAGACATCTTTTTTTTTTGGGGGGGGGGAGGGACAAAGGAATCAATTTATATTAATAATAACAATACATCATAAATGAGGAACAAAAAGAAGAACAAAAAGAATGATGGTATTTATTATATATTATATGTATATAATTATTTTGCTCACTGTACAAAAAAAAGAGTAGGGAGAAATAAAAGCAGAAAATAAAGTGTTGTTGTGTGCGTATATATATAGATGATGAAAAAATGATTGTGTAAATAATGAATATATATATATATGTGTGTGTGTGATGTTACAGAAAAGAAGAATAAAAAACTATATAACAATATAGTATTTTATGACATGATACGATATGTTTAAAAATTGTGCCAAGCTTTTTTTTATCTATATTCATTTGGACCTGAAATTACAGCGTATCCTGTGGATACACTCCTAGAACCATTGCTCTTATATAACAAGTCTCCTGGTTGTGGATGAGGATAGTAGTGATAACCCGTTGAACTAGTGGAAGTATTCTTATTATTAAGAAAAAGAGCAGTATTGTGTTTTGTCGGTGGTGCTGTTGCGGGTAAAGGTATAGATGAAGATAATTGTAGAGGATCATACATAGAATGATTATAGTGATTATTATTATTATTATCACTATTATTAATAATAGAGTGTGTGTTATTATTGATGTTGTTATGATCATGATGATCATTATTATTAACCATCTGAACAATACCAGCAACAAAAGGATCATCAGAAGTTGTGGCTTCAGGTGGAGACGAAGTTGGGTCTTCCACTTCTCTTTCGAGACTAGCCGTATAAACCCGCATTTCTCGAGCATAGCGTGCCTTGTCTTCTTCGGCCATCTGTAACCACGGTATTCTGTCTTCATCCGTCATATCACGCCACTGAGAAGCGATCACTTTACTGATCGGTCCCACTGTAGACCCTGGGTATTGTCGTGCTACTTCGGGACGTACGGCAGCCAAAAAGAAAAGAAATCCAGACATCGGATGTTTGGGCGCTGTTGGGTGCCGATGCCGTTTCTTTTTACGTCCTCGCGGGTCACGCGGTGCATCGTGTATACCCGACTTGCGACGCCGTTTATGTGGAACAAGGGTATGGTTTACTGTTGTATAATTTGTCGATGTTGTTACTCCTTCTATTTTTTCTGTTGTTGCTACTTCTGCTGCGGGCCAGCCCGCTGTTGTTGATGCGACCATAGTGCTTGATACAGATGTGGTTGCTGTACCAGAAGAGAACATATTATTATGAGTAATATTGTTATTGGTAGGATTATGAGAACCTTTCCTGGACCTTGAAAATTTCCTTGCTTCAGCCAATTGAGCTTTTGATCGTCGAGTATAAATAAAATCAGGATGATTTTTAAGATGGTCTTGTTTTATTAACGCTGCTTGCTGCATATAGTTTTGCCGGGATTCCTAATTACAAAAAAAAACATGTCAGTTTTTTATCTTCTTTTTCAAAAAAAGAAAATAGAAAGAATAATAATTACAGGATCAAGTCGTTTCCATCGTTCACCGATTTCTTTACTAATTTCTGCAACCGTCATTTTAGGTGATTCTTCGAGTAATCGACGTCGTATATCTCGATTAAATAATAAATAAGCATTTGGTGGTCGTTTTAATCTTTCTTTGACTGGAGCTGGTTGTTGATGATGTTGTTGTTGTTGCAGATCATTAGTGTTATCCAAATAATGATTATTATTGAACATATTTGTAACATTAGTAGTATTAGTATCATCCAAAGATGAAATAATAAGACTATCTTCTCGATTGCCCATAGAAGATGAAATAGTAGCAGAAGATGAAGGTGAAGGTGAATCTTCTAATAAATCATAATGGTAGGGTTGATCAGGGCTAAAAGTGGGAGGTGGAGATATACTATTGCTGGCACTACTATTACGCCGATCTTCTTCCTTCATGGATAAAATGGAAGGATAAGCAGAAAATGGATGATGTTCAGCATTACTACCCAAAAGCTCTTCTTTTTCTTCTCGTTCAGCTTCACGGATAGCATCTGGTGATACTAAGTGCTCCATTGCTGTTCGTTTTCCTGCGGCTGTTATAATTTTGTCAGGTATAAAACGTTTGTCTTTGTTTTTATTGTATTCGTCTTCGTCTTCTTCGTCTTCTTCTTCTGAAAGTTTGGAATTTATAATGATAGCTCGTTGATGATATTTCTTTTTATGAGACTATATATATAATAGAAAAGGTTAAAAGGGAGGAAAAGCGGGAAAGGTAGCGATTAAAAAAAATGGTATACGTATATAAATGGAAATTACTAAATGAAGCAAATAAAAAGGAAGATTTTTCTTTTTTTGGCTATCAAAAACATATTCGAGATAATACTTACTTGTGAAAGTTCATTCCATTGTTGATCTAGCGACACATCATTATCATTCTCACGATGATCTGCACAAAACAGGAGGTAAGCATCAGTATGCTCCCTATTGATCATTGTTACTGATGTCGTCGCCGATGGTATTGATGTTGATGTAACTGTGCTTAACGGCGTAGCAGTTATAGTGCTGTTCACTGAAGTAATAATAGGAGTAGACGTTGTGGAAGACGAAATAATAGCACCATTATTAGATGTAGAAGAAGAAGAAGAGTTAGAAATCATTACTGCTTGTGAAGAATATGGTTTTAATGCGTTATTACCATTCCCATAACCCGTGTAAGTCATTGTATGAGATGATTGGCTGGCCGATGCAACGTCTGTGCTCGATACTTGAATAGGCGGCAGATGGCATGGGCCCGCACGTGAAGTAGACCTTATTTCGGAATCCTGATCGAGCTCCGTAGTTTTCCCGGAGACTGGAGTAATAATAGTTGTGGCTTTATGATGTGCAAAATTACCATTATTATGTTGCTGTTGAGTTGTTGGCGTGGTTTGTTCTGTCGTATATAAATATGGATCTCCTCGAGAAAGGAGCTATATATATACAAGTATAATTGGCATAATTATATGCAAGTATATTGCATAATAATAATACAATAGCGAAAAAAAAAGATTTGTGTTTTCTTTAATATTATTATTATTACTGATTGATTAAAAAATGTAAAAAAAAATAATTAAAGAAATAGCTAACCAATGCGTCATGATCCATTGCTGTTGTTGTTGTCATGGTCGTGATAGGATAATGTGATGTTGAAAAAGAACCGCGTAACTCTGACAATGAATGATATTGCTTATTGTTGTGCGTCATGAGAAAATAATAATTATAAAGTGATTATTTGGGGTCGTGCGAGTTGGGTAAAATAATTACTATTTGCTGGGAAAATAAAATTGTGTTATGTATATATATATAAAAAGAAAGAAACGGCTTCGTTGTCGTCGTTCGAACTTTTTTTTTATTCCCTTTCTATATGTTTTATGCTTTAAAGATATATGTATATGGGTAAATATTACAAAGTTTGTTGTTGCTATGGTAATCTCGGAATGGTTGTCATGTGTACCTGTTTTTACAATTGCTAGGGTTTTAATGAGTAATGTCAACGATTGTATATACAGAAATATAAAAAAGGGGGAAGAGGAGGAGAGGAGGGGGGTTATTTTTTTATAAAAAAAATATAAATAAATAAATAATAATATTTAAAGAAGTTAAAAAAAAACCAGTGAAAAATAATGTGAGAAAGAAAGAAGAAACGAGAGAAAAGAAAAAGAGAGAGAAAAAAGAAAGTAATAAAATGCGGGGCAATAGTATGCTTCTAAAAACAATGTGATGCAAGATCAAGGGCTCTTAGTTTTTTTTTTTTTTTTTTTTTGTGGGAATCAAAGTAGCGGGCGCATGCAAGCATCTATATAGAGACGAAAGGAAGAATTGTTTTTTTATTTTGTGTATATGGACACAAACATTACAATATTTTTTTTTGTTCTGCATGTATAGTTGACGTTGAAAATATAAAGCTTATTATTATTTTTTGGGGGGCGGGGAGATCGAAGAGAAAAAGACGGAGCGAAATATATATATATATATATATTGAGAGAGATGTACACTATAGTCTATTCAAAAGAGCAGTAGGAGAAGGAAGAGAGAGGGGAAAGGTAATGGTATTATTACTATTTCGCTCGAAAGAGGAGGTTAAGTATGGTCATGTGGAGGAGAATAGGCAAGGAAGAAGAAGATGCCTGATGATCGTTACGATATTGAAGCGGCATTAAGGTGTCGGCCAGACCTTTTCTATAAAAAAAAAAAAGCACACCACACCACACCACCTTTTCCATAAAACAATAAAGTCCAAGTTTATTTTTTTAACCCAACATTTATCGGGGCCCGCCAATGGAAATGTTGTATTATATCTTGCATAAAAAGAAAACAAAGATGAAAATGATTTGTGTACAATAACAACGTGTTATTTTATTGGTGAATGATCATCATCAGATGAAATAAGCAACTAAGAACCGGTGACTTTAAACAATAATGTGATTCTGTCCTTCTTGTTACATTGCTTTTTGTGTTACATAACACAACAACAACCCTTTTTTTATGTTGTAACCTTCAACGTACGTATTGCAGCATCACCATCAATATACACTCTTCCTCATCTTTTTTACTCCTTAGGTAAATATTGGTTTATTTGGGTGCACAGGCCCTGGTACAAATTCATGTTTTTTTTACATAGCGGCTTATTATTATTTGTTGTGAACCACACAATAATGATAAAGCTTGCTTAAAAACGGCTTTATTCTTGTTTTATAAAAAAAAATAGTCGCCCCATCATCCAGTCATATCATCGATCGCTATGTTTCATTTATAATATACTTTGCACAGGTACATACCCTGTAACTACATATTGGTATGTATGTTTCGTTGGGGCGCTGCCATTTTTTAGGAACAATACAAAAAGCTGTATGTAGACCGAGCACCTTCTTTTTTTTACTAGATTTCTCGTGGTGAAACGTCGTGTTGTACCATACATTTATGGTAATTTCTAAAGAAGATCGCTCTCAATATGATTATAATTGCTTCTTTTTTGTTACCAGCTGTGGTAAACGACTCGTATAAGGAGAAGAAGAAAAAGGTAGATTGATTGGGGGAGTAGTAATATAAAGTGTTTCTATTTTCTTTTTCTTTTTCACTTTTCATCGATATAAATTCGTATACACAAATAGCCAAAAATGACAATGTGGGGATCGCCATATTTTTTAACCAAAAGAATACATATTCCAGTATATTTTATTCTCCATTTATTCAATAACTTTAAATTTTTTCTTTTTAATAAAATGAAAAACTAAGCCAACAAAAAAAATTGATTAAAGTATATAAAAACTAATTAAGTTTAATTACGAGATGCTAAGAGCTATTAAACTCCATCTTCTTTATTATTACTAGAATATCCATATACTTGGTTCTTTCTCTATTGCTCCCAAAATAAAAAAAAATTATTAGGGAAAGTTCGATCCATCTCTCATTGTTGCGATATTTAACATTATCTCCGCACAGACATAGAAACGCGTTACTTATTATTATAATACAAATAAAAACCAAACACTTTTCTATTTTTTATCGTTCGAAACGACACAAAGATAAATAATTAACCCAGGGGTATCACGGTAAGCTATTAAAATTTTTTAAGATGTATATAACCAATAAAAAGGAAAATCAAAAACAGAAACGGCGAGTTACCCGTTCCTTTTTTTTTACATGCGAAAATAAAATCTCAAGCAAAAAAAATTAGTCGTCTTTCTTTTTTATTCATGGTCGTTCAAAAAACATTGGTTAGAGTGGTACCACTATCTATTGGATACATTATTATTAATATAAAAAGAGAGTTTTATTTAAATCCATTGAACAAGTATTTTTCTATGAAGAATTTAAGTTAAGGAGCAACACTTTTATTTTATTTTTCTTATATTCTTTTGAGGCTAATGTATTGCATACGTACATTTAATAATGATAATAAAAGGACTGGACGAGTTAGCGTGGTAACTAGAAAAATATTCCATTCGTTTACATCTTTGATTTCATTATTACTACTGTTTTCCAAAAACAGTTAAAATGTTAACAACAAACGACGGAACTAAGCTCCTTCTGGCCCCATGATCTACTTTGTTATACAGTTGACGAGGAATCGCTGTTGGTCTTTCTTTTGTAATTCGCTTGCTCTTTCTGGTATAAAAGTCATAAGAACAAACAAATTACTAATCGATCATCCTACTGTATAACTTCATGATATATTTACGTGAATATGATTGGATATCATCACACGACCTTATTCAGTCTGGAACAAGTTCAAATTATGCCGATTTTTTTTAATTATTTTACATAATTGGAAATATAGAGTAGTACATATTACACTCTATGAAAATAATAGCGATTATAATGGTGATGCAAGAAAAGTACCTACGTATCATCTTTATTCAAAACATTTTTTTTTGCTGCTGCAAAATTAATATTGTTATTTTTTGAGCATAGTAAAGAAATACATCATATTGACGACGAAAACCAATATTGAAAATATTATACATTTAATAAGAATTTGTTCTTCATGCAACTACGTAATAAATTTATTTGTCCGTGTTACTATTTTACCCTATTAAAATGTTCATCCCATTTTCCAATTGAAAAAATGATAATAAATAATAACATATCTTGCTCGACAACGGTGCCCCATGACCTAGTATGTAGTTGTAGCTCACCATCAAATGCTACTTGTACTTTTCTAATATTATTATTTTTTTAGTAGGCTGGGAGATACGTATTGGTAATAAGTGATCGCTTATCGACATTTGCGATATTAAATAATACATGATGTTCCATGTTATCTGCTAATTATGGAGCAGACAATTCCTTTCCTGTAATAATAATAATGCTTATGTTATCAACACCAAACATCCACAATATATCACGTAGTATCTAGTATGTAGCAATAATATTTGCATCGTACAGTATGTTACACTCAATATATTTAAAAAATGACTCGTCTTCTATATGGCCATCATGCTTCGTTTCAATGTTGTTACTTTCCTTATTTCTATCTAATATTATCTGGGATACGTATTTCGATATAATATGCAAACTATTATCTACACAAGATTATAATATTTCTTGAAGATACATATAATAATAATCTATCTAACAAAACAAAGATCCTAGTTGGTCTTCATAATAGAGTATATTGACCGCATGATTACTTGCAGATAAGGCTCACTTGACGGAGTCTACGTATCATGAATCCATCAAAGCTTTATCTAGATAATTAATTTTCATAATAATAGCTAAATCACGTTTCAAACATTACTATACGTAAGTAAATAAAAATCTTATAAGTACCTTGTTATGCTACCCATGACAGATAAGCATATGTATAAATGATTTAAGGGGTTATGCTAAAAAAAAAAAGGGGAGGGGGAGATAAGGGATCATTTAACTGGACCCGATAACAAATAAAAAGTATATTCTAAGAAAGCAAAAAATCAACAATAAGGAGAAGAATGGCAATGCTAAAATTCATATTTTTGTTGTTTAGTTGATTTTAGATAAGAAATTTAGTTTACGATAACGTGATCTAACAAACAAATTTTGTTGTTACGTATTCGTATTCTCCTTGTAATTTGATTCTTAATGATATCTATACATATAGATATGTTTTTTTTGCCATATGATTCAATATAATGAAAGTTTCATCATGTAAGAATAAAGTTAAAAAGACAATATGATCTTTCCTCTACTTTTTTCTTTTAAAAAATAATTTATTAGGACACGTTGTATGAATATAGAAAAATACATGTATTGCCTGATTTTTTCAAAAGCATATATGCAATTACAAAACGCCAAAATGTTTTCTGTTTACGTACTCAATTAAATTCAACTAATGTTGTTGAAGTAAGGAGAGAGATCGTGCATAACTCCCATACACAATTACCTGTTTTTTTAAGATATTTTTATTAAATATATATATGAAACACAAGGTAAAAATTACATTGTCACAAAAGAGAATCATTCATTAGTTTCGTTAAAAAAAACAAAGATAATGATTATATAAGATTGATTTTCTTAGAGCGAAAAAAAGCGGCATGATGCTTTTTATCATATAACAAACAAAAAGTCTTTTCTTTTGATGATCGACACAGAGTCGTTTGATAATGTCAGAGGGATCACATTGGAAAAAAATACCTCTCTTAGCCCCTTATCTTTGGTAACATCAACCAAAAACGCCAAAAAGTTTGTAGATATATTTAGAGTTGAATTGTCATTTCTATTATAGTCAATATAACACACACGCATACAGATTGATAAAAAAAATATAAATTATAATCTCTTTTTTTTATGATTGACTTTGCAGGATCTTATGTACATTAACAACGATATTGCGCGATTTTTCTCAACCTGATTATTAAATCTATTCTTAACTTCATATTTTCTCTATTGTTGCTGTTGGCGGGATTGTTGATTTGTACAACCTAATAATGCGCAATCATGCATGTAAATTCCACCAACAACAATAGATTGTACAATAAATTTATTTGGTTTGAATCTAATTTTTTTTTATTGATGTTGTTTTGTTATAAATCTAAATATTAAATATCTATTTTCTGCCCTTTTTCCGTTTGCTTGCTTCCAAATTAGGTGCAGACACCTTGACCTTACTCATCATGGCATTAATGGCTTCTGTATCAGGAACAGACTTAATTAATTCCTTTTCTCGAGAAGTAGCATCATTTAAATTTACAAATACTGAATGGGCTTGTTTGATAGCTATCAAAAATAAAAATAAAAGAATAAAGCAGTAACGGGGTTATTAGTATTATTATTATTGTTATTGGTAAGGTGAATAATCATGAGAGTGAAAAATTACCTTTGCCGCGTTTCAAAGTGCCTGGAGTAAGTTTGACCTTATACTTGTATTTTTGAAGAGCAGTATAGGGTGCACACACAGGAATAGCGAAATGTATAATATCTTCAGGTAAAGGATTAGGTGTCACTGAATCCAAAATTGAAAGATTGGCAGCTTCATTTTCTTCCAACATTGTAATATTTTCTTCCTTTAATAATTGTCGAATTTCTTCTTTATCTTCACCTTCTTCTGTTACAATCTATTATTATGAAGATATATTAAATCATGTGTAACCCAAGTTTTCTGATTACTTAATTAAAATAGCTAGTTTACCTGATTAGCATCAATTTCTGCAGCTGCTTCAGCCTCAGCTTCGCGTGCAGCTTCCATTGCAGCTCTTTGTTTTTCTCTTTCTTTTTCTCTTGCTAGCTTTTCAGCCTTAAGTTGAGCTTCTTTCTTGGCTTTTTTGCCCTTAGGTTGAGGTCCTTTATTTGACTACACATATAAATACAAAGAAAGGGGGAGTTAGTAACGTGCATACATAAACTTAATATAAACAGAAAAAGAAATAAAACTTACTCCCAACAATTCCATTCGAAGTTGTCGTTCTTCTTCATCTTGATCACCATACTTCTGTTTAATTTTCTTTGCTTTGCTACGTTTTCCACGTGTCTGACTTTGTTGTTGTGTAGGAGCCTATTTACATATAATTTATTTAGTATATAGTGTCACTCTTATTATAAAATCAACAACAATACCAAAATATAAAATAAATGGAGTAGTTTTTTACCTCCTTGGGGGCAGATGCCTTATTAGATTTTGTTTGTTTAGTTGTTGATGATTCACCAGCTGATTTTCCTTTTTTCATTTGACGGCGTTCTTTGGCGCTAATCATTTGTTTGTTCTTTGAAACACATTAGAGTATTAAGATTTTAGCTTTTTTATTATACTTATAATAAACATTACCCCTCCTTTTTTTTGTCATGTTTCCAATGTGACATCACATGATGTAATAATAATAATAAGAGTAACTATTCTTACTGTTTTGTTGTCAGTTTGTTGTTTAATTGATGCTCGTGCGAATTCTGGTAACGCGTCTGCGTCTTCACCATATTCTTCTAAATCATATTTTTGCCATTCACCTTCTTGTTGTTGTAATATTGGAGATGAAGAAGAAGATGCACTGGTAGTACTTTTATCATTATTTATAGTAGGTGCAAGTTGGGTATCTGGGAAAGCTTCATCTTCATCTTCACTACTGCTACTATTGTCATCATCGTCATCGTCATTATTATACTTTTGTTCAACAGCTGTTTCTTCTAAAATAAGCAATATAAACACAAAAGTAAATAAAAAAATGATTTTCAACAACCTCTCTCTTCCTCTTTCCATAAACGTTTTTATCACGCTTCACATGATGTATTTCATCACACAAGATGAAGTAAAAATAAAAGTTGATGGGAAAGCTGATGTACCTTTTTTCTCATCCCCGGTTCTCTCGGATGGAATTCCGTTTGTAGTAGATTCGTCTTGTTTTTGCTCAGCATTTTTTTCTGTCATAGTAACATCATTTTGTCGTTGAACATTTGATATTTGTTGTTCATCATCGGCTCCTTCTTCCTCTTCTTGTTCAAGCCGTTTATTATCATTAATATGATTTCCAATTGATGATTCATCCAATTTGAAAAGATAGCCAAACCCATAAACAAGTTGAACAGGAGGTAAGAAGTTCTTTTTGCCTCTAATCATAAAACTACCCGTTGTTAAGTATTCGCCAGTAGGTGCAGATTTCGAAACCTTATAAGTTTAAGTGTGTGTGTTGGGGGGGGAGATGCGGGGTAACAAAAAAAAAAAGAGATGGCGCGCATTGCATTAGTTACATCCGAACTGCTTTTTCATTCTCACACTAAAAGAGGAAAATAAATTTATAGGTTACCTGATCAGCATTCACCCAGTATGCACTTGTGACGATCTTTGCATCCCATGCTTTACTTTGACATACAGACATGATACCAGCTTGGAAAAGTGTACTTGGTGGAATAGGTTTACCAGCATTATCAGGTTTATTCTTGACAATAACAGATGCTGCACCATGAAGATCAGCATGAACATAAACGTCATCTATTTGTTGTTATGTAAGAAAAAGCACCCAGAAATGTGTTAAATACAAATTCCTTTGAATTTTGTAAAAGCTAACTATTATAACAAATAGACATTGATCTCAATATCAATATGAATATATAAAACTAACCTTTCTGAAGATACCGCTTAACAAGGATCTCATTTTGTTGCATATCTTTACCAGCAATTACTAAATGACCTTCTGTCGAAATAAACCATAGAAACTTTTCAAACCAAAATGGTTTACGAATTTTGTTGATAGATGTTGTGATCTTGGTGTCCTTGAGATCTTTACGAATTTTACGTTCCGCCGACTTCATAGCCTTAGAAGATGCTTTAAGTGTCTTTTCATGTTTGGTTGCGGTAGTCTTTTTCTGATCATAATATTTACGTGCGTTGGCAAATGCAGTTAATCCAATTTCAACGTCCACTTTGACAGGTGCTTTTGATTTCTCTTCCTGATCTTCTTCGCTTTCGCTATCGGAACTATCTTCATCTGAATCATCATCAGAATCATCATCATCTTCTTCAGGTTCTCTAAATATACGCATAAACGTACGTGTGAATGAGTATATAAATAGTTCAAGTTCCCATCATTTCATATTATAAATTACAACCTATATATTGATACGTACGACAAGATTAATGTGATTTGATTCGTTTCCAGCTTTAATCCATGGATAATATCAGCAATAGGATTGCCTCGCTTCTTTTCTTCAGCGACAAGTTCATGTAAATCTCTCCAATCCATCTGACTTGCCACAGCATTACGGATAATGGTAATAGCTGCTTCTACCATCTCCAAGTTAAGTTCAATCAGTTGTGCCTTTCGGACATTGCTTGTTTGTTGATCAATCAAACTTTGAACTCTGTTTTGTTGTTCTTTACGGACGGCTTGTAATTTTTTCATAAATGATTCTTCCTGATTTCTAACTTTCAATTCAAGTTTTTGAGCTTCGATAGCAGAAAAGAATTCATCAACGGCCGAGTCAAAGGTAGCAAATTCTTTGTATGGTTGAGACTCATGCTGTTTGTAAAGATAAGGGTGAAATTCATCATAGCTGAAAATAATAAATAATAATTGAATATAGTAAAAAAAAATGTTAAGTATAAAAATCGTTCTTACTTTTTAGTTTCATATCTACAAGAAAAATATAGTTTCTTTTACTTACAATTCCAATCGATTATCCTCTTCTCCTTCCTTTTGTTTCACATCTGGTAATAATGTAATATAACCCTGATATCATTTGACGTATTTAATATTACATTCCTTAATCCCATCATTGATATATTAACCAATCCATATAAATAACTGTTTTCATATTTTGTTTTTTTTACCTTGGGTACATTATTCTTTGTTGATTCCACCATTTCTTCAGCTTCCTGAAAGGATTTGATCAAAGCTTGCATCATTGGAGAATCTAATAATCATCATTTATGTGAATACTCATATTATTTTCTTTCTTTTTTTTTTAATCCAAACCCCCAAGCATATTTAAATATCCTACAAAACTAATTTTTTTGTTTACCTATTGAACTATCAAACTCGGTTGCTGCTTTTAAGGTCGGATCCAAATCTGCCTTCAAAATGATATGCTCAATCATTGCAGGACCATAATCTATAGTCATAATATATTAATTGATTTCATGTCACGTTTGTCCATTGATATTGATATTTATCTAGATATATTTCTAATTTTCTATTACCATAATTAATTGTCAACACTTTTTTCAATGTTTGCTTTGGACCTGTGCTACGAAGTACTTGTTGTAGCTTTTCTGGATCAAATTTTTCAAAATCACGTACAGCTGTTTGAATGTTATAGGTATCACCAACAGCCATTTTGGTATCTTCTGTATTGACTACACGTAACAATGCCATGATATTGTATTTATCATCCGTGAAAATGACATTACCCTAATTTTACATACTTGATTATTAAGTATCTATTTATTTGATAGACCACATCACATTTCTTTTTTTTTCTTTTAAATACTTATTATTTCTTACCGCAGCATAAAATTCAACAATGATATGAAAACCAAGACTTTTTTCACCACCTGCAAATTCAAAATCAACAATACGATCCACACCCAGTTGACGAACATTGGTCACTCGACGTGTGCGAAGATATTTACGTATCTTTAATAAAGATAAAAGCAATAAAATTGTATATTAGATATCTTATGTTGTATATTCAATTTAAAACTTTCTTTTTTTATATGTTACCTTTGCAACGAAAGGTGTCGGATGTTGGTTTTTTTCACGACTGAACTGTGTACTATGAATACGTGTACCAGACTCGATCAAGACAAGCTCCTTGTCATCAGGCTATAAGAAAAATAATAGACATATTCAAGTCAGTCTTATTCTCGTATTATTATTACTAGTATTGACTCTCTTTCGTATATTACTAATAATAAATGTCATATTAAGTACTTTGGCAAATTTCAGCAAGAATGTTTTATGATTCACGTCATAAATGTTCTGAAGTCGAAGTCCCGTCAAACTAAAAATAATAATAATAAGGATAAGAATACAATAAGCTCCATTGACTGCTTTATACTTTTAAAAATGCGTTACTCCTTACCGTTCTTTCAAGTTACTGACAGTCGCACGGATATCCAATGAATTGAAACGATGCTTCATATTTTTTTATATTCTCGATTCAAAGCACAAACGAATTTAAAAAAAAGACGATCGCGGAACGGAGGAAACTGCAAAAGCTTATTATATTCGCTGGTCTTTAAAAAAAACTCAAATAGTTCGCAGTTATATTATATAGAATTGCTGCGGTAATTTGCCTATAAAAACCACTTGATTTTCGAATAGATACCGCAGTACAAAATCAACACTAACTTTTTTTTTTCGAAAAAAAAAAAAAAAAAAAAAAACAACTCACCATGGCAACATCAACTGGAACAGAGTTTAGTAGCATGCTACATCAAATCGTCAAGAGTGTTCATGCTAAGAATAATAAAAAAGGCAAAAAGAAAGCTGAAACGCCTTCTGATCTACTTACTATGCCTTATGATGGTCATAAAGTTGTTCAACAGTCCGTCGATGCTTTTCGTCAACTAGTTGAAAAATATAAAAGTCAACATGTGAATGAAGAAAAATCAGCTTCATGTAAAGTTATTTATTTTATTATGATTGGAAAGAATAATGAAAAAAAGAATTATATGGTCATGTTTGATTAAACGCGTCGTTTTATTTCATTTATATACATGTATATATAGCTTTGACGTTTGGTTCGGATATTGATTTTAATCCACCAGAATCACCAATTTCCTTGGATAAACAAGAAGAGGAAGAGGTTGAAGAATTAGTATCAGAAAACATCAAAGCCAACAAGTCTATTGAAAAAGAACAAGAAGAATTTAATCTCGGTGGAGCTATCTTTGACAGAAACTGGTTACTTCAGTATGTTTGCATAAAAAAAACGCGGGGTGATACAAAAAAAAAAGAAATGACTTCACACATTTATTTACTTTTTAAAATATAGACAATGTTATGATTATATCAAATCAAATAATACAGGTGGAAATATGCAACAATTATGTGTGGATATATTTACTATTTTGCGTTCAGATGATAATGGTAAGTGTATTGTAATTATCTTTATATGATGCTTATTTATAACAGATAAATTAACAAAATAAAAAAAAAACTTTTAGATGACGTTATCCAAACTACACTAGTTGATTTTCTCGGTTTTGATGCTTTGGATTTGATATCAAAGCTAATCATGAATCGTTCAAAGATTGTGGATACTATTATGATGACAGTAAGTTTTACTTCACACACACACACATACACACATATATATATATAAACAATATACCCACATACCCACTCATATTATCCTATTAGTCGTCTTATATTGAAACGTCAGCGTCAACTGGAAACACAAAGTCGCATGGAAACAGACATGGAGCCCCTGTATCTCATGGTACTCAATTTATTGTTCAATCTGAAGCTGAACGTAAGGAGGCAAAGCGTTTACAAAAAGAACATAAAAAGGCTATGAAAGCGCATAAATCTGGAGAAGAAGGTTTGTATTAAACAAAGAAATAAGGGGTGACGGATGGATAAATGATAAGGTGGAGTGGAAAAGGTTTATTGACCAAGCTCGCTTAAAAAAATAGACGAGACACAGAAATCAATGGCTATTTTGGGCTTTGACACTTTGGATTTACGTCAAGCCAGAGAAGATGCTTTAATGTCTGCAAGCGAAAGACCATTAGCAAGTACTGGTTTAAAGGTTTGTTTTTATTGTTGAAATTAAGGGATTAAGAAATTTGAGGTTATTCCGATGAACTCATTTGGTTTCATCCTTTGTATGTATATATAACGTATTAGGCTAGAAAAGAAGAGCAATATCCACATGTTTATCAAGCTGCTAAATCAAGTGGTACATTATCCTTGTTTGGTACACGTTTTGCTTTACCAGCTGGCTCTATACGAGAAGAATATAATGATTACGAAGAGACAATTATTCCTGTCCCCAAAACGGCACCTATACGTGTCGGTGAACGACGTATTCTGATTAGTGAGATGGATAATCTTGCTAGAGGTGCATTTAAGGTAAAAAAAAAAAAAAGTGAAAATATTGGTTATTTGTGTGTGATATAATGTATATCAAAGAATAATAAAATACTGATATTGTTTGTCAATCTAGGCATATGAAAGTCTTAATCGTATTCAGTCGATCGTTTATCCTGTTGCCTACGAAACAAATGAAAATATGCTTGTGTGTGCTCCAACGGGTGCTGTATGTATCTTTTTTCTTTCCTGACAACATTTTTTTCGATGATTCCTTTTTCTATCTATTATAAATTAATCATTATTATAATTTAGGGTAAAACTGATGTTGCTATGCTTACGGTACTTCGTTGTTTATCACAACATTGTTACCCACCGCCAAGCAAAGGTACTACTGATATCAATTTCAGTATAGCTACTGATGATTTCAAAATTGTTTATGTTGCACCTATGAAAGCTCTTGCTGCTGAAGTGGTGGAAAAAATGGGCAAGCGACTCAAGTTCGTTGGAGTTAGTGTTCGTGAACTTACTGGTAACTTGTTTTTTTTTCTTATTCAGATAGATGATAGATCATCCATTCTTTCATAATAGTTGACAACAGTTAACCATAGATAATATTAATCATAATAATTATTGATTCCAATATAGGTGATATGCAACTTACAAAGGCTGAAATCCAAGAAACTCAATTTATTGTTACTACACCTGAAAAGTGGGATGTAATTACTAGAAAGGGAACTGGTGATACTGAACTTGCTCAGGTATACTACTACTAATAATAAAAATCGTATAGCAATGGTGGATCCCTACAATAATAATAACGAATTTTATTATTTATTTTTATTACAAACCTTTATAGAAAGTAAAACTTTTAATCATTGATGAAGTTCATTTGTTACATGAAGATCGTGGAGCTGTTATTGAAAGTATTATTGCTAGAACATTACGTCAGGTAAATTGCTTATCTTCATGTTATTATTATCCTTAGTACTATGACTTAATTCAGTAACCTATAAAAACTTTGGTTTGTTCTTCTCATATTTTAGGTTGAATCGAGTCAATCATTGATTCGTATTGTTGGATTGTCGGCTACATTGCCCAATTATTTGGACGTAGCCACATTCTTAAGGTAAAATTTTCAAAAGAAAAAAATAATAAAAGGGATATATATATATATATATATATGATTTTAATCCTTTTTAAAATTTCTGTAGAGTAAACCCTTATCAAGGTCTTTTCTTCTTTGATGGTGGTTTCCGTCCAGTACCACTTGAACAACACTTTTTGGGCATCAAGGGTAAACCAAATTCAACACCTTCTAGAGAACGAATGAATCGTGCTTGTTTCGATAAAGTTTCCGAATTAGTTCAAAATGGCCATCAGGTGATGGTCTTTGTTCATGCACGTAAAGAAACTGTCAAGACTGCACAAGCATTGCGTGAAGAAGTGGCAGCTGAAGGAATATCAGGTAAAAAAAAATCATTTTGGTTTTCTCTTTCCAAAAATTGTTGTATAATTGTTGTATACCCATCAAAATAACCTAACTTAATATCATGATTAGAATATTTCGATTGTTCACTTGAGAGCAAGTTTTCGAACTATAAGAGAGAAGTTGCTAAATCACGGAACAGGGAATTGAAAGAATTATTTAATTTTGGTTTTGGTATGCATCATGCTGGTATGCTTCGTTCCGATCGTACATTGACTGAACGCATGTTTGCTGATGGTGTACTTAAGGTAAAAAAAATTAATAGTGATTGATTGATTGATTAATTATTATTTATATTATCAATGATATAAACGGTTGGTAATACTTTGGTGTTAACAAAAAGGTAACATTTACAATATATAGGTCCTTTGTTGTACTGCTACTCTTGCCTGGGGTGTCAATTTGCCAGCTTATGCTGTTGTTATTAAAGGCACTCAAGTTTACGATTCGCAAAAGGGTAGTTTTGTGGATTTATCAATTCTCGATGTTTTGCAGATCTTTGGTCGTGCTGGTCGTCCACAGTATGAATCCCAAGGTGTAGGTTATATCTTGACTACTCATGATCGACTTGGACATTATATCTCGGCTATTACTCAGCAGCATCCCATTGAATCAAAGTAAGCTTTATTTCTTTCTTTCAAAATCCAAGCTTCTCCCATCGTTCTCAGTTATATAGGAATAACCGTATATTAACATTAATAATTTATTTTACAAAGGTTTATCGAACATATTGCAGATAACTTAAATGCTGAAATTTCACTTGGCACTGTAACGAATGTTGATGAAGCCGTCACTTGGTTGAGTTATACCTATCTCTATGTACGTATGAAGAAGAATCCTATGGTTTATGGTATGGATCATTCTGAACCTGTTGAAGATCCTTTACTTGGTCGCAAGCGTCATGATATTATTGTTTTGGCAGCACGGAGACTTGCCAAATGCCAAATGATTATTTTTGATGAAAACACAGGCTACTTGACTTCCAAGGATCTCGGTCGTATTGCATCCAATTTTTATATTCGACATACCAGTATTGAAATTTTTAATGACTTTATGAAACCACGTATGACTGAAGCTGATGCATTATCTATGATGAGTTTAAGTTCAGAATTTGACAATATCAAGTCTCGAGATACTGAACACAAGGAATTAAAGGGACTTTTGGATAATGCGTGCGCATGTGATATCAGGGTAAAAAAAAGAATGAGGCTACTTATTTTATTCAAAGATATATACAAATTAGTGCACTAATCATTTGAACATTATAAATTAATATACATATATATTAGGGCGGTACCGATTCAACTCATGGCAAAGTTAATATTCTTTTACAAACGTATATTTCCAATGCACGCATTGATGATTTTGCCCTGGTTTCCGATTGTGCTTATGTTGCACAAAATGCAGGTCGTATTGCTCGTGCATTATTTGAAATTGCATTGAATCGAAATTGGGGTCCCACGGCTCATGTTCTATTGTCTATCAATAAGGCCATCGAAAAACGTATGTGGACATTCCAACATCCACTCCATCAAATGGGATTACCACCAGATATTCTTGGCAAACTTGAAGCACGCACGCATGAAGTTTCCATTGAAGAAATGCGTGATATGGAACCGGCAGAACTTGGTGAGCTTGTTCATCACAAACGTATGGGACCTACCTTAACACGTTGTGTGGATCAATTCCCTATGTTACTATTGGATGCTCGTATTGCACCTATTACACGCAATGTTTTAAATGTTGAGTTGACTATTACTCCTGATTTTGTTTGGAATCCACGTGTTCATGGATCTGTTGAACCGTGGTGGATTTGGGCCGAGGATTCAGAAAATGTTGAAATTTATTATTCAGAATACTTCCTGTTACATAGAAAAATGCTTGGGGAACCTACCAAGATCATGTTTACTGTTCCTCTGGTTGAGCCTTTACCTTCTCAAATTTATATTCGGGCCGTATCAGATCGTTGGTTGGGTGCCGAGACTATCCTACCTGTATCGTTCCAACATTTGATTTTACCACAGTTGACGCCGCCACATACGGATTTACTTGACCTCCAACCCCTTCCTATTTCTGCACTTCAAGATGAGGTCCTTGAAGGAATTTGTGCCAAACGCTTCACGCATTTCAATCCAGTACAGACTCAAATCTTCCATACTTTATATAACACTGATCATAATTCTCTTGTTGGTGCGCCTACTGGTTCTGGTAAAACAGTTGCGGCCGAGTTAGCAATGTGGTATGTTTATAAACAGATAGGGTAAAACGAGTGTATAAAAAAAGTCGTTGGTTACTAATATATTTAAATGATCTATTTTTATATATATTTTAGGTGGGCCTTCCGTCAACATCCTGGATCCAAAGTTGTTTATATTGCACCTATGAAGGCACTTGTTAAGGAGCGTGTTGCTGATTGGAACAAACGATTGACAGGTCCCATGAAGAAGAAACTGGTGGAATTGACGGGTGATGTTACACCAGACTTAAAGACCATTGAAGCTGCTGATATTATTATTACTACCCCTGAAAAATGGGACGGTATTAGTCGTAGTTGGAAGACACGTAGTTATGTACGACAAGTTTCGTGTGTGATAATTGACGAAATCCATTTGCTGGGTAGTGACCGTGGACCTATTCTAGAAGTTATTGTATCACGTATGAACTATATTGGATCACAGCTGGAGCGTAAAGTACGTATCGTGGGTCTTTCGACTGCGTTGGCCAATGCACACGATTTGGCAGATTGGCTCGGCATTGATAAAGTTGGTCTATTTAACTTCCGACATTCTGTTCGTCCTGTACCGCTCGAAATTTATATTGATGGGTTCGCTGGCAAGCATTATTGTCCACGCATGATGACTATGAATAAACCTACTTATGCTGCTATCAAGACACATTCACCGACACAGCCTGTTATTGTTTTTGTTTCGTCGCGTCGACAAACCCATCTTACCGCCCAAGACTTGGTCGCTTATTGTGGTATGGAAGACAATCCTCGTCAATGGTTACGTATAGAAGAACATGAACTTGAGGATTTATTGGATCGAGTTCATGATGAATCACTAAAAAATGCACTTGCTTTTGGTATTGGTCTCCATCATGCCGGTTTAACCGAAGATGATCGTCGTATTGTTGAAGAACTTTACTTGACATTTAAGATTCAAATTCTGATTGCAACAAGTACACTTGCATGGGGTGTCAATTTACCAGCTCATTTGGTTGTTATCAAGGGTACTGAATATTTCAACTACAAGATCGACCGTTATGCCGACTACCCGATTACTGATGTATTACAAATGATGGGTCGTGCGGGTCGTCCACAATTCGATAATACTGGTATTGCTCGTGTTTTTGTCAAGGATAGTAAAAAGAACTTTTTCAAGAAATTTTTACACGAGCCATTCCCGGTTGAATCTAGTTTACATAAGTTTATGGATGACCATATTAATGCTGAAATTGTTGCGGGTACTATCAAAACCAAACAAGATGCAATGGATTATTTGACATGGACGTACTTTTATCGACGACTTCAACAGAACCCCACATATTATGGATTGGATGATATGACACAACGGGGCGTGGATACGTTCTTGTCTGATACAATTAATGCAGTAACCAATCGTTTGGCCGAGTCTAATTGTGTTGAAATTGAAGAAGATTTTGAATTGATTCCATTGATCGCTGGTCGTATTGCATCATATTATTATCTTCGTCACGATTCTGTTCGACATTATAGACAAAAATTGACCAAGGATACTGAAATTGATGAGATCCTAGATATCATGAGTAATACACCTGAATATGGAGAGCTACCCGTGCGATGTAACGAGAATTTGTTGAACACTGAGATCGAGAAATATATTCCATACATGGTTAAGGGTGCTCGTGAAATGCATACTCCACAGACCAAGGCATATGTGTTAACTCAAGCACATATTTGTCGATTAGAATTACCTATTTCGGATTATATTACAGATCAAACGACTGTTTTGGACTCTACCATTCGTTTCTGTCAAGTAAATATAGAATCAATCATTTTTAATATAATTAACATATTATGTTCTTATTGTTTATTCATTATTGTTCTTATTATTGTGTATATAGGCTATGATTGATGTTGCTGCTGACGCCGGTTATTTGACTACTTCTTTGAAAATTATGAACTTGTTACAATGTATTAAACAAGCACGTTGGCCGGAAGAATCGACTTTGTTAACATTACCAAAAATTAAACCCAGTATGCTCAAAGATATTCGATTCAAGGTAATAAAATGGCAGTTTTGTTTGTTGACTTGTGATTCTTGAAAAATTAACGCCTTTTCTTTTTGTTATATAGAACAAAACATTGAACTGTTTAGCCCAACTTACTCAGTTTTCAGAAAAACAAATTAGAGATATCTTTAGTAGGGTATCTGGACTTTCCTCAGAAAATGTCAATGAGGTAAATATCATAGCAAAACAGTTGAGAATTTTATAGAAGCCTTTTTACTGACACATAATCTTTTTTTTTATAAAAAAAATATGATACAGATCCAGCGTGTTGTTTCACGCCTACCAATAATGGATGTGAAAACCACAATTCAATCTAAAAAACCATATTTGATTCCGGAAACATCCTATAAGATTCAAATTCAACTTCAACGTGTTGGTTTATCTGGTAATAACGGTAAAAAGAAAACACCAACTCATGATGGACGTGTCTATGGTAAATTTCCCAAACCACAATATGAATCATGGTGGTTAGTAATGGGAGATGCCGATACGGATGATCTTTTGGCTCTTAAACGTATCAGTATGCGAAATGGACCAAACGAAACATTAACCAACAAGGCCACAACTCATATTACATTTGATACCCCTGTACGACTTGGAAAGCATCGCTATACATTGTATCTTATTAGTGATGGATATTTGGGACTTGACCAACAAATTGATATTGACTTTGAAACAAGAGTGGATTTAGATTCATAGATGATTTTGCTATGCAAAGCATACTCTGTTAAAAAAACATAATAGCAGTAAAACAATATAAGATGTAAATATTGATTTAAGAAAATCCAATAAATGAGAGTTCATATGTTTCTGTTTTATTGTAAGCTATCACTTTTATAAACTGTGCATATTTGCTTATATATCCTGCATGTTTCATTCTTCTTCTTTTGAAATACATAAAATTGTACGTTCAAAGATACTGAAATATCCAGCTCTAGTTTCATTGCTGATATAATCAACAGTACCTTCACATTAAAATCCAAGATCTTTATATAGTAGTTTTTGTGTCTCAATTATTTTGTTAGGCGGTGAATATGATTTTATAAAGGTTCAAATAACAAGTAGTGCATTTTATCTATTATTGCAAACTTGAACAATTTCAGTTCAAATGAGACCTTGATGTTACTTGTTCCACGGTTATCAAAAAACGATGGTTCAGAACAAATACGTATAAAAAAAAGGTCTCAAGCATTACCATGGATGAAAATAACAATGGGGTTGAATGACGAAAGAGTTAGAAATAGAGCTGTATCATTGTTAGTTGCTTATGAAAACAAAAATACAATATGTAATGAAAAGATATGCCAAGAAAATATGGATATCTAAAGATTTAATTATAATACAATGATTGTAAATAGATTTATATAACGCGGATAAACTATCGAAACATACGTTATGGGAATCTTTTAAATAACAATTATTAAAGGCCTAGGTCGGCAAATAATAACATTGGTTGTTGAGACAAGAAATATATTTGGATTCATGAAGTTAATTGCTTTTTTGGTTGTTTTTATGTTTATTATGTATATTATAGACATAGTATATAAAAAGTTACACGCTGGTTACGACTAGATAACTGAAAGAAAAAATGCATATACAAAAAATGTGTGTTGCTCATAGAACAAAAATAATATGTAAAGAGAGGGTTTTGAAGAAAAATGGGGGAGGAGAAGGAAGAGAAAAAAATAGACAGGGCATGAGAAAATGCGTAATAATAATCTACAACATAGAAATAACAAATGTTTGTCCTTTTGAAAAATAAAAGGATGTGCAGATAATGGTCATATGTAAAATAAAACTGCTACGTAAGCAATTTTGTTCAGAGTGAGAGAGAGTGAAGGTTGAGAGAAAAAAAACTCAGGAGGTTTTAAGTATGTTCGGGAGAGAGAAAGGTAGGAGAGAGAAAGATCGGGAAAAGAAGATAAATTCGTTGAATGGTAATTAATGAAAGAAGAGTAAAGAAATTAAATGTTAAAAAAGAAATTATTAAAAATTATAATAAAAGAAAAGCTTTTTACAAGTTGCCATCAATCTTAGCAGCATGTACTAAGAGGTCGACAACACGGGTGGAGTAGCCATACTCATTGTCATACCACGAAATCAGCTTGACAAAATGAGGATTGAGAGAGATACCGGCCTTCGCATCAAATATACTAGAGTGTGAGTCACCGAGGAAATCGGTTGAAACCACCTCGTCCTCCGTGTAACCGAGAATTCCTTTCAGGGGTCCCTCAGAAGCGGTCTTGATGGCTTGTTTGATTTCATCATATGATGCACCCTATAATAAACATTATCATGACAACAGATATTATTAGTTATATATATACAAAGGGGGGTTGAGATAAGGATAAAGGAGGAAAGTTGTTAAAGATGGATAAAAAAATATTTTAAAAATAAAGAATAATATATACCTTTTCTATCCGTACGGTCAGATCCACAACAGATACATCCGGATTAGGTACACGGAACGACATACCCGTAAGTTTGCCATTTAGATGAGGAATGACTTTACCTACAGCTTTCGCCGCGCCCGTAGACGCAGGTATAATATTCGCTCCCGCCCCTCTACCTGCACGCCAATCCTTGCCTGATGGTCCATCTACAGTCTTTTGGGTTGCTGTTGTGGCATGGACAGTTGTCATTAAACCTTCGACAATTTTGAAATTGTCATCAATAACCTTGGCAAGTGGTGCTAGACAGTTCGTAGTACAGGATGCATTTGATATGACTTGCATGTCCGATTGGTAGCTCTCAAGATTCACGCCCACAACAAACATGGGTGCATCCGAAGATGGGGCCGAAATGATAACCTTCTTCGCACCGCCTTGAAGATGGGCACCTGCTTTTTCTTTTGTCGTGAAGACGCCGGTCGATTCAATGACATATTCGACTCCGGTATCTTTCCATGGGATGGCACCTGGATCACGTTCAGAGTAAACAGCGATCTCCTGCCCGTTGACGACAAGCTTGCCATCTTTCTTTTCAACTGTGCCTTTGAATCGGCCATGTGTCGAATCATATTTAAACATATAGACCTATGTATGTATAAATTATATATTTTATTAATAATCTGTAAATACCTGATATATTCGATAAAAACACGTGATGATTTGTAATTGATTATGCTTACCATATAGTCAAGATCGATAAAAGGGTCGTTTACAGCAACGACTTGGACATCAGGATTCAAAAGCGAAGTTCGCAAAACAATACGGCCAATACGACCAAATCTGTGGATAGACAATCTTATGTGAGTAACAAAAAGAACAAACGCCTAGAAACATACAAATCAACAATTCCCTCCTTCTTGTACGCTTTCCTTTTTATTGCATATAACAATCTATTACTACTTACCCATTAATTCCGGTTTTAACTGGCATGTTTGATATAGTTGTTATTTTGTTTCGTTAAAATTTAAAAGAGTAAAAGTAAAGAGTTTATAAAATTGAAGTAATTGTTTTTTAAAGGGCGTATATCAATTTTTTTTGTTGTTTCGTAAAAAGAGTTTCTTTCTGGAGTCGTTACAGAAAGATATATAAAAAGGTTTGTTTTGTTTTTTAAAGTCGTAAAATTGGGGGAAAGGGTCGTTAAAATTTTCTTTATAAAAAGGTCGTTACAAATATAAAATTCTTTAATAAAAAAAGAATGATATAAAAAAAAGCTTGTTTGCTTAAATAAGTTTGTTTGAAGTGCTTGGAAGGGTTTTTTTTCTTGAACTTGATAAAAACAAGATCCAAAAAAAAAAGAAAAGGAAAAAGTTGGTTATGAGGAAAAGAGCAATTGCAAGATTATAATGCCTTTATATACCCTACAAAGAAGAACAAAAAAAAATTTTTTTCTTTGTGTAATCCAAGCTATTACTGATGTCTCTCAAACATACTTTTTGTTTATCAGTATTTCTCGGGGGACTCAGGGAGATAGGAGGTACGTAAAGAAAAAAAAGCAGGAGGTTTAAGTGAAGTAGTACATATTGAAAAGGGGGAATTAAGAGAGGCGTTTTCCTGTCTCCCCAAAACTTTAACTGATTTGCTGTTTTGGCGCGCGATGATCATGCGGTTTCGTTTCGCCTTCTCAATTGTAATACCTTTTTCGTGTGTCCAGTGTCTATATTGTTTTTGTCATACCATTTAACCCCTTTTTTATCAATTTTTTTTTTATTCATTAACTCCTCCTCCGTTTTGAAGCATGTTTCATATGTACAATACATAACGTCATTTTCGACAATAACAAAAAGAAAAAAATGGCGGTGGTAGTGGAAATGGCGGAGCTTTATGGCTGTTACGGCAACAAAAAAAAAGCATTCGACCACGAAGTACGAAGTACGAGACTACGTAAAAAAAAAGGAACAACGGATATGGCTAAACCATTTAAGTTTCGTTTACATGGGAATATTAGAAACGTAACGGTGCTCCTGAACTTCCCGTGTAGAAAAAATAAAAATAAAATGGTACATTTGATGCATCTCCTGTTTCTTTTGATTTACTTTTTTTTTTGTTGACGATATTTTAAACGTTAAAATATACGTACATCTCTCTTCCTTTTTCTTTTTTAGTCGGCATATATTGTAGATTTAGGCAGTTTTTTTTTCTTCAAAGTTTAAAAAAAAATCGTAAGACTAGAGAATATATATATAATGCGAGCGGGGATATTATAAACTTTTGCTGCTATTCTAGGCCTTTTTTTTTTTGCATGATAATCTTATAAAACAACAATAAATAATTAAGGTTGACTCGTTAGTATACATATATTCTCAATAGGTGTGTTTTTCTTATTCTAAAGATAGCATGCCAGTCTGTATAACACGCCACAAAAAAAAACTTGTTTTTTTTTTCTTTTTAACAGTAATAAAACCCTTATTTTGGGGCAATTATATTCTTTATTGATGTTTGTGTTTGAATATTTTTGTAAATATGTAAGAAAAAAAAAGTTACAAAGTTGGCCATTAATAAAAGAATATAGTTTGAGTCCATGAATGCAAATAGTCAATATATTATTAAATAAAATGGATCATTATTACAAAATTTATTTACACATTAAAAGAGAAAGACTTCTTGCGAAGGATGCAAAGGATAGCTTTTTTAAGAAAAGCATTTGTACAGCAGCATCATGGAGATACAACAATAGGAAAAATATCGTATTATTCTTGAGATGACAATGATCGATATTTTAAGAATATAATTTTTTTCTTTATTTGATTAAAGTTCTGTATTATGCACAAAGTTATGCTTGTGTTCTGCTGAAAGTAAAAGTTCAATGATGTGATAAATTCAGGTACAAAGACATAAACATTCGATTATACATAATTTCAAAAAACCTTATAATAATCAATAATAAATTAATCTTATCTCCATGTGAGCCAATACAAATACTAGATTAACAACTTACATCTTTCGTATTTCAAAACAAGAAAATCTTTATTTTTTTGCATTTAACTTGTGTGCACGTTTTTTGTATGACTGGCTAGTATTAAACCAACTATATATTACGTTCTTATTACTGCATCGAATGTTATGTTCAACAATTAGGAGTGCAATAAATGGACTATGAAATACTTTCTTTTAATTCACATGATGGATTAATAACAATGATTATTATGAATAACCGGATACGTAGGAATAGAACACTTAAAAGTGATATGATCATTTATCATACTTTTAATATTCTTGTTAGATGGGTTATTTTCTTGTTCTGTGTGTATTCCTGATCACTAATAATTTTATATGTTTGAACATATCAAGCAAGGATAAATGTCGACAATATGTATAAAATATTATTATTATTATTGCACTATCGGTCTGAAAAAGTGTTTAATTATTACTGTGTTCGATTTATGGTACCCAGTGCCGCTATAATATACTATGAATAGAAAATTTAACAAATACTGAGAAACTATTATTGTGAATTAATACTCTTCTGCCAAGCATCTGGGTGCTGAAGAATTTGAGAGTATTGATAAATTGCAACGTTGACTGTATATGAATGAGAATGAGTTTTACACCGGAAAAAAAAAATAAGAATCGATAATAATGCCATATGAATGCCGAAGATGGAAAACTGATTGTCAAAATCGAAAAATCGAAAAATACACAGTACAAACATTTATAATAACACCGAAGAAAAAAAACTTTTCAGAATACAAAAAAAAAGTATGTTTCAATTGTAGCCTTAAGCTTGCTTATTTGAACATTATCAATGAAAAGGATTAAACGCGGTTTAAGTATATGCTAGAATACTACAAAACTATAAAGAGAGATGGGCGTCAAGAGTTTAACATTTAGGTTGAATAAAGCTCTTGGTCCGCTATTTAATGGAATAATAAGTAAACTTGCTGTATAGACATATCAAGCTTTATCAGCATCAAAACAAAATAACGTTTTTTTTTAGCTAAGGCTGGTGGGTAAAATAAATATATGATTTCACCAGCCTAGCTACCTTATTATTGATATGTACATATAAGCTACCGCTCCAAGTATAACACATATATCAATCCTATACATTTGTTCTGCCAATATAAGTGATGGCGATTATTACGTATCTTGAAAAAATACCGACAGTAAAAGAATTATCATACTTGGTTCACCTATGTATTCCAGGAAAGAGGCTACTTATAGACAGGCACTTCAATATATAAATTAGTCTTTGATAAAAAGGCATCAAAATTATGTATTGTATATTATATATTATACCATCTCATCAGATAAAACATTGAGAGCATATAAATATAGTGGAGCAGCAAATGTGTACTGTGATCACTATTACATAAGTTGACTTACCAGACATATAATAGCTCATTGAGAGAAAGCCAAAAGCACCCAAGTACAGTACAGTATAGGCTGAAGCAGCAGAAAATAAAGAGCAATGAGAATTATTATGCTTACGTAATTGTCCCCTTGCTAACTATAAGTGAAAGGTAATTTGCCATATCAAAACCTATATTTACATCAATTATAAGTCTTCTGAACTTACCATTTACATAACTAGCCGTATTATGTATCAAGAGTTGCTAGCAATTCGTATACACTGATATCTAAGCATATTACCTTTCACTATTAGATATTTTTCATTGCCTACGCATATTAATTTTTGTTCATCATTTATTTTCTGCGAGTCGTGCTAAAAATGTAACTATAGCTGTCAAGTTCTTCATAGTCGCTTACTATTTTGGTTCGTTTTTGATCGTGAGTTTAATAAAGTAAAATAGGATTGCTAATTCCAACAATATGTTTACCATCAGATGTGACCATTCGGAAAAAGACGATTTTACGATTTTTAGAAGCTAAACTTTAATAAACCGATTGTT
Organism: Circinella minor; assembly: GCA_016758965.1. Taxonomy (NCBI): domain Eukaryota; kingdom Fungi; phylum Mucoromycota; class Mucoromycetes; order Mucorales; family Lichtheimiaceae; genus Circinella; species Circinella minor. The sequence goes on from JAEPRB010000155.1 coordinate 38,280, forward strand.
TTATTTTAGGGATACAACATTTGAAAATGCCAAAAAAAAAATACACACATCTGAGTGTCATAGAATATTTCATCACCAAAATATATAATGTACTCATAATTTGGTGCCTGTATTTTTAGATCAATAAAGACCTATTCGTTTCAGAGGGAAAGTATTACGTACTTCCCGCTTACTGTCATTGTTTGCAAAATACAGTAGTCTCTCATTAAACTGGTATTTTGCTAAACTGAAACATTATTTTTTTATATACTCGGTAGAATACCGGAAATTTGGTAAGTCTGTATCTGGTGAACCTGCGCAAATATTTACCTTATTTATAACAGTCATTTATTATTACTATTTTGTACGTATACGTAATTTCACTTTTATTAGTAATATAAACTTTCCTAAGCGTCATTTTAGCGCGTTCCTTTGTTTTCAATTGCTTGATTCTTTTGGGTACGTAGTAAATAAAAGTATTTAAATTGTCCTTATCAAGAAGAAGTCTAGAAACATACATTGTTGGCAATAATATTTTTTTTTTTTTTTGCAAATTTCATACCTAGGCATGCTTTTTTTAGCTCTTGATGTGCCTGTTCTTTATTATTTAATATGTGATTCTGCTGTTGGTACAGTTTATCTTTATACTGTACATTTAGACAACTGCTCATTATGCTCTACATTAATATTATACATATTTTGCTATCAATTAATTCAATTGTTCACCCATTTTCAATAATCTATCAATGCTATCATTTTATCACTAGAAGCTAAAACCACAGTAACAAGACTATTTTAAACAATTAGCTGAATTACATGAACAGTCATCTTTTTATCTTGTAGAGCTTAATCTAATCATATGTATGTTTTATAAGCTCTAGCTAAGTCTCAAAAATTCGTTAAACCGGTATTTTTTTTAAACTGGTACATATCCTCACATTTTGAGAGTGCTGGTTTAACGAAAAATTACTGGATAATGAAAGACATCGATAATAATAATAATAATATACAAGCAGAAAACATATTATAGAACTGTTTGTATCATGATGATTACTTTCCGTCTTTTTTTTAGTCAGCTTACATATAATTAAAACTCTCACCGAAAATTTCACTGGGCTTATCTTATGTACAATGTTGTGATTGATAGAGCGAGAGGTTATAGTATGGATGGTAAAAGGAAGTGGATCAAATCTACTGATGCTTAGTTACTCTGAGCAACCATTAAAGATAATAGAGCTACTACATCAGTCAACCTCCGCTTTTGCACCTCCCGCTTTTGCAAATCTCCCGGTTCTGCACCATTTGTTTTTGGAAATGTTAAGAATACTTAATGAAATCCCAACTTGCAACTTGCATCAAGGTTTTTGGGCGAGTTGCGCTAATCGGAAGTAAGCTGTATTATAATTTAATAACTATGTATAGTATTCTTATGAATCATTATCCAAATATGGAAATACCCAAAGAATAATTAATGAGATACCGTATTTAAATATATATTAAGTCTCGCTTGTTGCAAGTCTTCGGTTCTGCAACAAAAAATCAGGAAATCTTAGGTGTGCAAAAACCAGAGATTGACTGTACTTTTTGTTATAGTTACTACAGAAATTATTAAACTAAGTGTTTGAATAGACATATTTAGTATTATACAATATTTTGTTTATATATTGACAGCAATTTGAATAATATCATGAATAAGTAAAGGGATCGAAAAATCACATCCTACTCACTTTAAGGATTACGGATAGCAAACTTGTGCAATTTTGTAAGACCGCTAGAACCATTAAACCGGGAAGAACACTCATTATCTGTAAAAGATATAAAAATTATTTTTACCATAGTATTGGATGATGTAACCGGCGAATAATACTAAATGGTAACTCGTTTTTCTAATCTCAGCCCACACTATCCATTCCCAGGATTTTCTTCCAAATTCATATGCATAATAAATGTCGGCATAGAAGAGAGGAAGTGAAAGACAATAATAACTATATTATGGTAATTTGTGCCAAAGATAATCTCAAATCTGAATAATTCATTTTTATTGACATAGCAACTATGCTACTTGGAAAACAAACATAAATTGATGAATGCGTCAGAGTGTATTATGAAAATTACATACAAAGGAGAAATAATAAGCCCGTTTTACAAAAGTAAATTAAAAAAACAAGGTTTACGTATTACGCATTATACTCGTAACTTTTTCCCTCCCGAACGAGTCTCTTTCTTTTTTATTTTCCCATTCTTTTTCTTCCTTGTAAACATACAGAATATTATAAATATGAGACCATTCACTGCACTATCTTTACTCTGTGGAGTTGCTTTATGTGTTCAAGCCCAAGTTCACAATGACCAACAAATCATGAAACATGAGGACGATGTAGTAGCAACAGAACCGCATCTCATTAAGGTTGAGTATGTACTTTTTTTTTTAGCTAGTTATTGTCATGGTAACTACATTTGTTACGTTGGTTATAAAAATAAAAACTCAATTTAATTTATTTATAGTGAAACAACACAGCCCAAATGGTTGAATGAAGCACAAGTTCATGACCTTATAAAGAAAGGAACTAATTTTATGGACATTACTGACCACCAAGAGGACGAATATAGAGTTATTGCTACTCGTGAAAGCAGTAAATATCAAGATAACTTTTTATATATTTTATCACCGCTAGTGACTAAATAACTACTACTATTATTATTCTTTCTTGTTGTAGAGGTCCCAACCACTGTTTCTTATCAAACGGAGGCTAACGCGTTTATTCAAAAGTTGGAAACCACATTTATGCGGCAGTGGCTAGAAAAATTCACATCATTCTACACTCGGTATTACAAATCGTCCTGGGGAGCAGAATCATGTGCCTGGTTAATTGAAACCGTTCGTGAAATCGCTAAACCAGCTGGTGATCGTGTTACTGTTAACGAGTTTAAGCATTCGGTAAGAAAAAACGTTCACTTTTCTTCACGGGCTTTTCAATGAATCCTTTCTTAATCTCCTATTTTATTTACTAAACCCTTTGTATAACATTTTCGTTATTCGTTTATCCCCGATCTCCCAATCCCGGTACTTTTTTTTTTCTTTACATAATGACATATTTTGTAGTGGGCACAATTTTCAATTATTGCAAGGTTTGAAGGATCCAATCCAGAACTTGAAAATGAAGCTGTTGTCATTAGCGCGCATCAAGATTCTGTCAATCAATGGTTCCCAAGCCTTGGTAGATCACCTGGTGCTGATGTAAGTATATTCCCCTTTATTGTTCCTTCATCCACGCCACCACCTCCTGTATCAAGGATAAAGAGGAAAAGATAAGGGGCAGGGATAAAGATAAAATTTTCTGCATAATTCATTAGTTGCTGTATGTATTTTTTCTAATGTTTCTTTTTATATGATATATAATGTATGTATAGGATGATGGTAGTGGTACGGTTACCATTTTGGAAGTTTTCCGTGTTCTTGTTGAAAATGAGTTCAATCCTGAACGTCCTGTTGAGTTCCATTGGTATAGTGGTGAAGAAGGAGGACTTTTAGGTTCACAAGAAGTGGCAAAGCAATATTATAAGGAGGGTAGGGATGTTGTTGCCATGGTTCAAAATGATATGACAGGTTATGTCCTTGATTCTGATACTGAAGTGATCGGTCTTATTACTGATTATGTCAATGATAAGGTATATAATTAGAGACAAAACTATTACTAGCGCTTGTATTCATGTTATTCCTACTCACTCTCGTATATCAACGTGTGTATTTTGTAGTTGACCGATTTCTTCCGTCTATTGATTGAAACTTATGCAACAATTCCATATGTTGAAACCAAGTGTGGCTATGCTTGCAGTGGTAATTATTGGCTAAACATTTATAAGCGAAGAGGAACGGTACACAAGAAATTAAGCAGACACTAATATTATTCATTATCATAGATCACGCATCATGGCGCAAATATGGTTATCCATCTTCTTTCATGATTGAAAGTGAATTCGAAAAGTCGAATCAACATATTCATACTTTGGATGATGTTATCAAATACTTATCTTTTGATCATATGTTGCAATTCTCAAGAGTTCTTGTTGGTTTTGCTGTTGAAGCATCTCATGCTGATTATTAATTATCCAAGAAAATAAAAATATATAGTGATTTTACATTATTTAAAACACATTACGAAAGAAAATAAAAGATGGAATATGGTGGTGACGAAAAAAAAATTGAATTAATGTCTTGGTTTTTTTTTTTATTAATCGTGGAGATTTACTAGTGCCAGAAAAAAAGTGCTAATATAATCGATTGGAGTGTGGGTCAATGGTATTCATATTTTATATTATCTATGCACTTTTATCCGAATCCAGATAATTTGGATCATTTCCAAGCTTTCGACTAAGGTTTTCATACCAAGTTTGGAATGCTTTAACGGGTAAATATCCTCGGTCGGTAACAGTTGCGAGTGGAATGGCGTTCATAGGTAAATCTTGTTGGACGAAAGAGGTGACATAGTTGTACAAATTATCCAGAATCTTCGATGCAAGTTGTCCCGCCTGATTTAAATTCGTCGGTGGTTTGATGACAGCCATTGCTGAATCACCACTACCTGTTGTATCCATCATGGAATTTGCCCCTGCACTTTCCATTTGTTGTTGTATGACTTCAATAGGCTCAATAGAGATCCCGAGTGTAGCTGGTGTAGATGTTTGCATCGTATTATTATTATTAGAACTGTTTTGTCGCAATCGAAAAATCGCGCTAGGTTTTTCGTTTAGTAATCTATGAATTCATAAACAATAAAACTATCAGTTTTCATGATCATAGCTCGAGTAAGAGAAAATGAAACTATATTGTTTCCGAAAAAATAATAACATACACGCCTAAAAATTGCCATTCTTTGTTTGGCCATAATAAATGAACAGTAGCACCAAATCCGGGTTGGAAGGGTATAGTTCCCAGAAGAAATACAACAATATGGTTAATAGCTTGGGCATCGGTTAACTCAAAAACATATTTGTTCACATCGACTTGTTGAAGATTGGTTTGGACCTGCAGTTGTATATGTAATTCGTGTAGTACACACATAAATAAACAATGTATCATGTATCATATACAAAAAAAAAAGAGTACAAGAAAAGTAAGTTATACTACTCATTTATACAAATAATAATTATATTATTATTACTATTTACCATACCAGTCTGCCCGCGACAATGCAGCCAAACATGGTGTATATATGTATGGATGGATGTAAAAAAAACACGATCTGTGAAAAAAGTAAAATAAAACAGAAAAGTGAGGAAAAGTAGAAAGAAAAGGTTATGGAAATAAAAAGAAAAAAAAAAGCACGAGCTATCTTTTTTTTTTGTATCGGGAGATGAATTAATTGATTATGCAAAAAAAAAAAAAAAATAATAATAAAAATAAAGTGACTGTTCACTTTATTTAATCTTCTTGATCCTCCTCTTCTTTATGATTGTCATCTTGCTTCGATACCCCTGTTCGTCGAAGTATAGAAAAATATAAAGGCCCCCATCCTTCTGTTCTATCTGGTAAAATAATCCAGCCATATTTTGTTCGTTCACCAATAGGCCATGTCTTTTTCACCACTTCAACGGGGACTTTCCCTTTACGGATCATTTTGGAAACGACTTTATCATTTTCTGCCGAACTGATGGAGCATGTACCATAGACCACCAAACCTCCAACACATACCGAGTGAACTGCTGCTTTTAATAATTTAAGTTGTCGTTCAGAATTATAAACAGTTCGTTTTGGTGACCATTGTTCGAATTCCTTATCATCGTGTAATAAGTGGCGCTCTGAACTGCAAGGTGCGTCAAGAAGAACTTTATCGTATTGTTCAGGTTCAGAATACCATTTGGTTCCATCTTTACCCATCACTGTAATTCGTTCATCCTTGGGTGGTAAATACCCATCGAAAACTTGACGTAATCGACGTCTTCGATCAGGAGATAATTCATTCACGGTTAACGATCCATACTCTCCTAATCGTTGCATGATAGAAATAGATTTTCCACCAGGTGCAGCACATAAGTCCAATACACGGTCATCAGGTTGAATATCCAATGCTTCTGTTGCTAAAACCGATCCCGCATCCAAAATATAATAGTCAGTTATACCAAAACGATCTTTTTGTGGTGGAGGAAACCGTCGTTCTTCTTGTACTCCATCTTCTTTTTCAATATTGGCGAGAGCAAAACACGGAATACTAACAAACGAAGAAAGTGGGACCAGTTCGGGTAGCATGGGTAATCGTTCTTTGAAATCGTCTGTATTGCTATACTTGTTGACCATAATACAATGACGAACTGGTTTTTTTAATGCTTCAATTAATGTTTGCCATCGTTCATGGCCATACTCTTGTTCATAAAAGTTACTGAACGCATTAAAAATGGCATCGCGACGTTCTTGTTCCCGGACAGCTGCTTTTTCCTTGGCTTTAGATTTAGCAGGCTTTTTGCTTTTGGACGCTTCGATTTTACGCGCTAACCGTTCAGCTCGGCGATCACTTCCTCCTTCTCCCATGTCAAAAATAAAAATAAAAATTGAGGGAAAGTAGATTCGGAGGTTGTTAAAAAAAAATTAGTTAGTTCCTCTTTTGATTCTGGGTTTTCATAGTAACGCAACAAAGCCTCTCTCTCTAAGCATGTTTGTTGCGACAGCAGATAAATGAATACTTTAATCGTGAGAGACCCTAATATATAAATAGATATATATTCTGATGGTCCGTTTGTAGTGAGGTCTTAAAGTCACAATTATTGTATATGTTACTATTTTATATGTTGTTGTTTTCTATATTTGAAATTTTAACTTACTGTCATATTTATTATCATTAACAAAAACAGAAGTATTTGTCTTAATATAGAATAAAGGAATTGCTATGGACACCCCAAAAACATGCTATATTAAGTAATTTCAAATCTTAGGGATACCCCACTTTTATATTTTTTTTTTCAAAGGCACACTACAATTTGATATAATTACATCGTATCCAACCATTTATACGCTATCTATACAGTTATTATTATCGTTATACGTATACTTTTTATGGAAATTATATTAGCAGCTCAACTTTTTATGATAAAAGTCATTATTTCTTCTATTTTCTCACTCTATCATTATGTACACAAGTGAGAGTTGTAGTCCTTATACTGTAAAGACGACATAAACAAGGAATAATATATACTTTTAATGTTACATATGGGCAGTCAAATAAGCGCAATTGGTGTTTATAACCCTGTTACTATAGTTTATATGATCTAATAATTTATTTGATAACTTTTTATTTGTGGGGTGTCAGTAGCAATTCCCATAGAATAATAGTCTACAATGTCTTACAATTATTCTCTGGACTTCCTTTTTCATTGTTGGCGTCATTTCTATCTACTCAAGTCGATGTGCTTGATAAATGTAACTATAATAATTCTACAGAACATGATAGAACCCTGAATGATAAAATATAATTGATTATAATTTGGTTATAACCAAATCTGGTTCAGTTTGCTCAGAGATAATAAATTTTCGGGGTAAAGGCGATAACCGGATCTACCCATCTGCACCTGACCATCCTCTTTTCTCTTTTCTTTTTTTTTTTCCCGCATCCACAACAAAACGACGAATAAATAAATAATAAAAAAAACGTCGGAAAGCCTTTAATAAAGAAAGTAAAATGTATAATTGATATAGCTTAAAGTAGTGTTGATAATAATTGATCAAGTAACATAAATGGGAAGTGATGAATTGTTGGGTTGATCAAAGTGGAGTTTATAAAAATCGGTGACCCAAGGCTGGCTCGTGCACCCAACAAAAGGATGGAATGATAAAAAAAAAAAACGTCATAGATTTGAACATTGTAGTAAGAAAAAAATATAGATTGAACGAACATAATAAGTCTGCAAGAAACGAAGAAGAAAGTGATCACTAGGGTGACACAATAACAAAAGATTACTAGTGAATAACAATAACAAAAAAAAAATAAAAAAAAGTGAGATACTTATAACGATCTGGAACTTTTCTTTTTCTCCCAGATTTTTTTTTTTATCCTATCCCAACATCCCTTTTTTTTTTCCAACCTTCTTCTTCTCTTTTCTTGTTTTATTTTTATTTTATACTTTATCTTTGCATAACTGTAAAAAAACAACTGGGTTTTTAGTGATTTTTATTTTCATATGACAGTACATTATTCAATAGCCATACAACGTTCACTACAACGATTGGATTACTATTATCAAGCAATCAATGCAACTATTTTGAGTAAACAAAATGCTGTGAGTGGGCTTATTCCAGCATCAGTCGCAATTACGGTATGTACTAAATTATATAAGAGAGAAAGAGAGGTTAGATAATATTACACAAAAAAGAATGGTATGAATTATATTTACATAGTGTTGTGTTGTATGATCATATAGACACATGGGGATTATACCGATGCTTGGGTTCGGTAAGTACCAAGAAACAAATGATTACTTGAAAAGAGTTTTTATCATTTCAAAAAAATAAATAAATATGAGCTCATAAATATATATGTATATATAGAGACAATGTATATTCTATCTATGCAGTTTATGGATTGGCTTTAGCCTATCGAAGAGTTGATAATGATAATGGAAGAGCATGTAAATATTTTTTTTTTATTTAATTTCCTTTTTCATCCAAAACGATGGGGGAGAAAAATACTAACCTTAAAAAAAGTTGAACTTGAACATGCGGTGATCAAATTAATGCGAGGATTGCTGTTTGCTATGATGCGTCAAGCTGATAAAGTTGAACAATTTAAAAAGACACAAGTATTAGAACATTCTTTACATGCAAAATATAATACAGCCAATGGTGAAACGGTGGTTGGAGATTTTGATTGGGGTCATTTGCAAGTAAATATATATACTTTTACGATGTTGCTATGATGATAGGAAAGAAGGATAGGAAAAGGAAATGCTAAAAAATAAAATAAAATGATGAAATGGTGATCTATTATAGATTGACGCAACAAGTTTTTTTTTGGTGGCATTGGCGGACATGACATCAAGTGGATTCACAATTGTATATACGCAAGATGAAGTGGATTTTGTGCAAAACTTGGTATTCTATATTGAACGTATGTTTTTTTTTTCTGATACTCTTCCCAGTCATTTTATATCACAAGTATTAATACGAATCAATTTATTAACTGTTATAGGAGCTTATCGTACACCGGATTATGGTATATGGGAGCGTGGGAACAAGTCTAACCATGGTCAACCCGAGTTGAACTCTTCTTCAATTGGTATGGCATTGGCTGCATTACGCGCTATAAATGGTGTAAATTTATTTGGTGCACGGGGTGGACCAACTACTGTAAGTGTATCAATATAAACAAGTATGATTATCATGTGGCTTTTGAAATTATTTTTTTTATCACTTACATACATGCATAAAAAAAAATTGTATATAATAGGTTATTCATGTGTTGCCTGATGAATTAACGCGTAATGCGACCACTTTACACAGTTTCTTACCGCGTGAATCTAACTCCAAAGAAATTGATGGATCTGTCCTATCTGTTATCGGTTTTCCTGCATTTGCTGTCAATGATCCAGAATTAATCCGTCGCTCCAAACAAGAAGCCAAAGAAAAGTTAGAAGGAAAGTATGGATGGAAACGATTTTTACGTGATGGTCATCAAACTGTATTGGAAGACACTTCTAGATTACATTACAATTTAAACGAACTCAAGATTTTTGAAAACATTGAATCGGAATGGCCACTTTTTTTTACCTATTTGGTATTGGAAGGCTTATTTACGGATAATATGGAACAAGCAGAAGAGTATAGCAAAAAATTAGAACCATTGATTATTAACTCAACACATGTGCATCAATTACCCGTATCTCCTGGGGGTGGTACTGTTTCTCCTGCTTCTGGATCATCTTCTAAATATTCTTTTCTTTCCAGTAATGGAGCAGATCCAGATTTAAGTATTCCATTAGTAGCCGAATTGTATTATGTTCCTCCAGAATATATTGATGCTGAAAAGGCTAATCCACATACACAACCACGTAGTCCCAATGATAATTTACCTTTGGTTTGGGCATTGTCGTTGTACTTTTTGGGCCGACTTATTCAGGAAGATTTGTTGTCGCCATCAGAGGTAGATCCATTGGGTCGTCGATTTGCTGCTAAACGGGTACCAAGACAACATATTGTTCAAATTGTTTTACTATCAGAAGATGAGACATTAAAAAACACTTTATCCATGTATGGTTTGGAAACACAAACGATGAGTGAAATTGCATCAAACATTACAGTATTGCATCCTCGTGCATTAGCAGAAGTTTATGCAGGATTGGGAAGAAATTCGAAATTGGGTTTAAGTGGTCGTCCAAAGCGGTAAGAATGATAATTTTTTTTTCTTAAGAGTATGTATAATGAGATACATGGATGAATATATTATTTCTTTTTTTTTTTTTTTTTTTTTTTTTTTTTGGTTCTAGGCCAGTTGGGGTTTTAGGGACATCGCGTCTATATCGTATCCAAGGTCAAATTTATGCATTCACGCCTCACTTTATGGATAATGAAGAATTTTATCTCAATTCGGATCCTGATTATTTGGTTTCTGCGTTTGAAAGTGAATTAAGTTTTACAAGTCAAAATTGGTTTTATCCAGGTCGACCCACCATGGTAGTTTCACTTACCAATGCATTATTAGGGGCTGCTATGGTCCAACAAGGAAAACGTCAACATCATCATAATGGAGGCGATAGATCAACAAACGCTACTATTTCTGATCGTTCATCTCAAAAGAATCTACTTAGTTTCTTTATGAATTTACGTTGTGGTGAAAGCAACCATGGGACTCGTGTACGCTTATGCCATTTGACAGAATCCGTCAATACCAGTAATATTGAATCCCTTGACTTTTTAATCAATCAACCCGATATGAATTGGGAAAGTATTTTGCTATTTGCAAACAAAAGAGCGCGTAACCGACGTCGATCCATTCATCGAAAATTGGGATACGACGAAGGTGAAACACAAGCTAATACACCTGGTAACAAGACACCAAGAAGACGCAATACAGCATTTCATGGAAAATCATTGGCATCTCCATTGGATCGATTAAACCAAGAAAGTTATTTTGAACAATTGTCGACTGCATTATCGAATTTGAAACCATCGGATGCCTATGAAGATGACGAACCTCAATTTAAACTCAAGGAGCCGGAACAACATAATAGTAGTCCTTCTGCAAGAAAAACACTTGCAGCGAATCATGTGGATGTTGGATCAACAATAGAAGAAAGTAGCGGGTCACCACTCCAAGGGGAGGATTCTCTCACCTCTGATAGACCATCAAGTGAATCTCCGGCTGATATGCTTGCTTTAATGTTAGGGGATCCATCTCAATTTAACCAAGCAGTTGATAGTTTACTTGCATCTGTTAATCTTTATGATCAAATTGGTAAGTGTAGCAGCATATGCCTTTTTTTTTTAAGTGGGTTATGGTAAGTTTAGTTAGTAGATTTATTCATATGAATAAAAAAAAAAGAAGAAGCTAAATAACTCCCCCCCCTCTTATTTGTTTTTTATATTGATATTTACTAGATTTGTTACAATATCTTGCATCTTGTCAACCCAATGAATTCTATATTAATCAGTTACAAGCAACAATTAAAGAATTACTTGAAGAGGTTTATCTGAAATCTATGCGTTTGCAATACTGGTCAATTGCACGTCAAGCAGCTGGACTATTACATAAAATTGTTCCTTCACTTACAATCAATATTACTGACTTGGTTATTCGACAAAAACAAGTCAGTATTGGATCTGGCCCACAAGAGTATCTTATGTCAATGCCTACTGCACCTGACGCATTAAGCAAAATGATTGCTGAACACTGGTAATTTTTACAAAAAAATATTATAAGCATATACATTTGCTCACATAGAAAAGGGAACCAGATTTTTTTTTTTAACGATAGCAATATATAAATATATAACTTAGTAATGATGATGTACGTGAAGGACCCGTAGTTCAAGAAATTATTATTTATCTTGGTGGGTTGATTCGAACTGAACCACACATATTTGATGGTATTTTACGATTACGTACGCATTATATCATTATTGCATTACGTGAAGAAATCAGTCGTACTAATGGAGTAGATGAAGAAGAAGCTGTTGAGCATTTAATGCAACTTTCGCCTTTTGAAATGAAAACATTGTTGGCTACCATCTTGTCAGGTCCTCGATTATGTGATAATGGTATTGTGGTACGTGATAAACCGGGTGGTTTCTTAATGTTATCCCTTCCATTATCCAAAAAGGAAAAGCAATTACAATATGAGCAACAACAACAACAACAACAAAAACAAAGTGAAGAAACAATAGCGTCAGTAGCAACAACAATGGTTGTGGAAAATAATAATCAATTGGTGATTTGTGCTCAATCCGCAGGATATAATTGGGGAAATTTTGCACGAGTGGATATCAATGGGCATACATTACATGGTAATTCGCGTGGACTTCATGTTTGGGCCATTGATCGTAGTACCCAATTATTGTTGGAGCGTGGATCATTTGATACCCATATTTCTACCGAAGAAAGCGTGGAATTCAAACGTTTTATTGATTGGCTCTCACCTGGTACGATCGTCGTTGTAGCCGCCAAAGATGATTGTACAGAACACTTGGGTAAAGAAGGTTATGAGGCCATGGAAAGTCTAGGCAGTACTAAGATTCGTCAAGTTGGATACCGTGATTCATATGTATTTATTGGTGAAAAACGACATTTAACAAATCATGAAGGATCATCCATTACAAGCTCACCCATTATTGAACAACATAATTCTAAAGGCCCCACTGAACTTATTGAAAGAATTATTACAACGAGTAACACTACAGAAAGAACAACATCCACTAACAGTAATAACAAGTTTAACATTAAATATAGCAACAATAACAACAACAGCAGCAATGGTGTCATAGATACTTGTCATTTTCCACATTCTAACGGACGCTGGTTACGTCGTCGCAAGAATGACGGTGCATTGAATCGTGTTTCACCCCAATTCTTCCCTAATACATGGAAAGTTTTAGATAGCTCTCAAGGACTACGTATTCGAAATCATACTTTACCAAGAGACCCAACTGTATTGGAAAAAACAGCTGAAGAATTCAATTTTGCATTGGCTGTGGAAATCTTTTTGGGATGGTTAACCGATCCTGCTGAACGTCAAATTGCCGTGGAAACTTTAACAGTCATTTATCAACTCAAGGAAAGAAATCCTGAAATGCAACTCAGTACTTATATTGATATTGTACAAATTATGGATACAGCTGTAGAATTTTTTTGGACGAAATGGAGCAAGGATAATATTACTGGATCAAGTTATAAAGAAAACAAGTGGTTGGCGCATAAATTGTTTTATGATTTACCAAAACAAGGTTCGGATGATAGTACTTTTGGATATTTAACAAAAAGTGCTCTCAAAGTACTTCCATTTGATTTCAACTATTAAAAAAAAAACAAAGCTAACAGCCAACTGACATCAATATATATTATAATTCTATTAAATATACATACATTTATCTATAAAATAAAACAATACGTATAAATTACACAATGTAAAAAAAAAAAAAAGAAGACGATTATATATGTATTATATGTTATTGACATAGTCTACGAGATTATAAAATTTTTTGAAGTCGTTCTTGAGCACTTGGGCCTTCATTCCATTGATTATTATCTTTAAGTGTAGGTAGACCTACTTGTTCAACTATATAACTAGCTGAAACAGCACCATACCGTGCTGCCATCACTGCATCACCATTGGAAGCAACCCAACCAATACATAGCCCACCACAAAATGCATTACCAGCACCTGTCACATCTCGAATTTTATCACTATCATGTTCTTTCCAATAAGCAGGAACCCACTCTGTTGTATTATTATGTGTAGTAACCACTGCCCCTAATTTTCCTGATCGAATCACAATATTGGTATTACTGTCTATCGCATTATATAGCTTTTTTGCACATGTTTCTGGATCCAATTTTGGGTTGCCTAACAAAGCGGCTGCTTCTTCATGATTCGGTGTCAAAATATCTACTAATTTGGCCGCTTCACAGACCATTTCATAGCACTATAGAAAAAGGTATATATATTCAACCAACTTATTTGTTAGTTTTTTTTTTTGTTTTTTTTTTTTGAATCGAATTGAAATTTTTTTTTTATACCTCTGCTAAACATGACCATGGGACAGGTTCCCATATAAAGGCAGTGGATGTTCCACCCCGTTCTCTCCACTCTGTAACAATTTCAATGGCACGTTCAGGTGAACAAATAAGGTGCATTACACGAAGAGATTTAATCCAACTATCCGGTGGATCTTGGGCTGTAAGTCGGATAATAGGATGAATATATTCGAAATCACTATTAAAAAAGCCATGAGTTTTCTACTTTTCTTAGTTTTATAAATGAAGGGGGGGGGTGGTTGAAGAGTAGATAGGATATTTGTACCGGTGATCATTTGGACCAAACGTATTTAAACCGCGTGTTGTATGCAAGTTAGCATGTTGTTGTCTTCTTAAAGTAATGTCAAGTCTTTCTAATTGTTTCACAATGTCTAATGGGTGATCAAATCCTTCTTGTGCAATATAACCAATCTTTTTTGATTCCGGTGAATTAATCCAAATGCGCATACCTTAGAAAACAGAAACAAGAGGTTTATAATAATGGTTACTTCCATTGGTTTATTTGTCAGCATTTTATTTTATTTTATTTTATTTTAAAAAAAAGAAGGGGGAAGTTATAAAACAAACCATAGATGGCATAAATGCCTGCACCACCAAGAATATTGGTTTCTTTTGTGCCATCTTCATAGACAATGTCGTCAATGATAAGACTACCTAAAGAACCATAAATAGGACTTATCAATGTATCCGTCATTAAAAAAAATTAAAAAAAATTAAAAAAATTAAATCCGGGAAACAAAATATTTTTCTTATGCAAACTTTAAAAACTTTCGGTACGAGATTCAATATGAATTTATAATTTATAAATAGAAAGAAATAATTGGTATAATAAGTTTTACTAAGCAAACACAAAAGAAGAAAAGAAAAGGGATGTATAAATGAAAAGGGAATGAAAGACTATTATATAATTCGAATAATAATAATAATAATAAAAAAAAAAAAACTATAGACAAGAGAGTAGTGGAAGGAAAAAAAAAAAAAAGTATATATACTAAAAAGAAAATTATTATAAACAAGTTTGTTTTTTTTTTTTTTTTTTGGTTTCATGAAAAAAGTAATTAATGTTCATCATCTTGTTGGCCTGCAAAGATGAAATAAAAAACTTGTTGGGTCACTTTTTTTTTGTTGGACTAAGAATTAATTTTATACAGTCATCGAAGGGTTGCCATTAAATGTACTTGTTTGCTCTTGTAAATAATTTTCATCATTGGTGTTATTATTATTGATAGGGGAAGAATTTGAAGTCATGTTGGAAGCTAATAATCACAATAAATGTTAACACTTATTTTTGAACATTATATTCTTTGTTTCCCATCCCTCATTATCATTATTATTATTATTACTTACTAAGAGTAGGTGATGATGGATTAGAAGGTGGTGTTGTAGAATTTTGAGTAGGTGAAGAAGGTGGATCACTACTTTCACGAGAAGTGGATACAGATGAAGTTCGTTGTCGTTTTGCAGGTTTTGTATTTGTTTTTTTCCGTTTGGCTGCCTCTTCTCTTTGTTGTTGTCGTCGTAATGCATTTTCTTGTTTCTGTTGTTCTTGTTGATCTTTTAATCCTAAAACAATCATTATCATATAAAGTTTAGTTAAATAAAACATCCATGTTCAATACTATACTATATCCCGTAGTATAAGTATAATTAAATAGAACAACTTACTTTGTTCAGCTTCATCTATCTTTCGATTATTATCTTGAAGCATTTGACTTGATTCAGTGAAATCCAACATTTGAACGCGTGATTGTTTTTGAAAACCTTTGGGTGTAGTGGGTGTAGGAGGATTATTGGATGGAGCTGCTGAAGATGATGAAGGAATAGGAATAACAGGTCGTACAGGTGCAGGTCGTGCAGCTCCTAATGAACCTTTTCGAGATGGAATAAACATACTGGATGCACCTGGTGCAGACGTAGGAATAGGTCGTGTATTGGGTCGTGTATTGAATAAACTATTAGCTCCTGGTGCCATAGGACGTGATGGTGGTGGAGGTCGACGTTGATTTCCTCTACCAATAAATAGATTTTGAGAGGGTGGTGCAATCGCTTGACGTTTTGGAGCGGGTCCACCATTCATACTAGAAATAGGTAAGGAACGTGTTACGCCTGCTGTTGTATTCATGTTACTAGGAGTACTAGGTGAAATGGGTAATACCATTTCAGCTCGTTCCTTGTCAACCAAAGCTTGTAAGGCTTGCTTGCGATGTTTAGCACGTGTGGTTTGCTGAGGTTGTGTTTTTAATGCAAAATGTTGCTTAAGTGTTGGTTTATTTGCATTATATACTTCGGTTCCATAGATACAATCTTCACGTGCTTCATCGATCATGACAGCATATTCGTTAGCATGGAAACTAATACCATTTTGTTTGACTATAATAAAAAAAAAAAAAAAAAAAAAAAAAAAAAGTGAAAATTGTTTGTTAGTTTATTGACTCATCAGTTGAATTAAACCAGGAACAAAATTTTGATAAAACTTACCCCCATTGCCAATATCATTCAATAAAGTTCCGAAAGAATTAGACCAAGTTTCAACGTTCATATCGAGTTTACGTTCCATTGGAACACCTTGAAGAATATGTGCTGTCATTTGGACCCAGTCATCAGTATCTTGTGTTGCCCGATCGAAGAACTATATAAAAAAATAAATAAAAATGGTTTAATATCATTGACGTTTGTTATGGTAACAGTTAAATAAGAGGGTTTCCAAACACACATATGACGAGTAGCAACAACAACAACAACAATAGTGGTATAAGAATAAGAGAACTTTAGAAAAAACGGGCATAGTGACCCCCTTAACCCTTGACATTTTCATTCTTTTTTCAACAATTCATATAAAGCATCTTTAATAGCCAAAAAAAAAAAAAAAAAAAAAAAAAAAAAACTTAATTTCAACGAATTCTCAACATTCCCACAAAAAAGTTTAATTTTTTTTTTTTTTAAAAAAAACACAAGTAACTCTCAAAAGTTATATACTCGTTATTGTTTTTTTAACACACACACACACTCTCTCTCTCTCTCTCAAAACCAAACTTATTGTTGTCGCTGTATTTGTGTGTTCGATTGGGACCTCTTTTATTGTTGTTCAATGGTTTTTTTTTTTTTTCAAAAGGATGATTTTTTTTTAATAATGGGTGTATTTATCAGAAGGGAAATAAATAGTGAGACAATGAAAAGAGAGAGAGAAAAAAAAAATAGAAAGTAATCATGTGATGCTATCTTTTTTTTTTTTTTCTTCTTCCCTTTGTATGAATTTTGTTATGTCCCTCTTTCTCCTCCTCCTCCTCCTCCCCCCCAAAAAAAATAAATATGCTTCACATAATTCAATTGTATCCTTTCAACCCACCCCCCAAGAAAAAAAAAAGAAG
Organism: Circinella minor; assembly: GCA_016758965.1. Taxonomy (NCBI): domain Eukaryota; kingdom Fungi; phylum Mucoromycota; class Mucoromycetes; order Mucorales; family Lichtheimiaceae; genus Circinella; species Circinella minor. The sequence continues at coordinate 55,860 of JAEPRB010000155.1, forward strand.
CTTACCCAATCATCCTTTTGAATTTTATTTTTTTATTTTTGACATATTAAAAAAAAAAAAAAGCAAAAAAAAATAAAAATAAAATATTTACCTTTTGCATAGTCCATTTCATACGAAGTAAATCATTTTTACGAACATAAAGTAAAGCAAATAAAACACCTAATTTTGCTGATTGATGATAATGATCATAACGCATCAATACCATATCTAATACTTCATTTGATAATTCTTGTGCAACTCTTGTAGAATGCCAACCAGGTCGATTAAATTCTTCCGACAACCAAGTACAAATACCGTCAGGTGTATTTCGTTCCATTGCTTTTATTAAAATCTTGAAATAAAGCGCGTATAGTAAAAAACAAGGGGAGGGGAGTTAAAAAAAAAAAGGAGTAAGTTGTTTGAGAGAGAGAGAGAGAGAGGAGCTGTGTGTGTGAAAGGAAAATAAAAAAAAAATGAAAAAGAGAAATGCAAATGCGCAGACAACTAATTTTTTTATTTTTTCACTGCCTTTAAATACCTTTTTTTTTCTTTTTTTTTTGCGCAACCATTGTGACGTGCTTTCTTTGTGTCACTTGATACTTGCCTTATTTGGATTTGGTTTCGCTTTAATTTATTTAACTACTTTTTTTTTTTTCTTTTTAACAGACAACACACTATTTCCTTTTCCCTCCCTCCATTCACACTCATTCATCATTAGCTTTACCAAAAAAAAAAAAAAAATTATTGGTACAACTTTTTTTTTTCTACTTGTACAAATTATATTTTATTTTATTTATAAGATGGTTCACACCAATCTTCAAAACCTTTAACGAAACAAACATGATCTTCTTGTTCAAAACATCTAAACCCTTTTTCCTGTGCTTGATCATATGTAAGAAAATACCCCTGCCAATCATTATTGATTAACCAAGGATCCATTATATCTTGTGTAATAGCGATTTCCTTATTATAAGCATCCAGAACTTGTTGATCTGTCCATGCGTCAAATGAAATTGGCGTAGCAACATGAGTAACATGATGTAACATGACTTGTGATAATAATTTTTTGAATGATAATTGTTGTTGTTGTTGTTGCTGGTTAAATAATGTAGAAAAAAAATCATGTGTCAATAATAATTGAGATGCTGATACGTGAATTAATCGTAAATCCATCATATGTTGTGCAAAATAAGTCCATGCTTGAGAAGGTGCACGACATGGTAAACGTTCATAATCAGTAGAAAGTGGATGAACAGATCGAAAGGCCAATGATAAAATACGTAATCGACGTAATTGAGCAAGTAATAAAATACATCGTGTGGTTAAAATTGGGTCCGATTCTTTGATAATAATAGCCAGTTTTAATAATTGTGGAGAACCTGTAACAATCCTGTTTAACATAGGGTAACAAATAGCATCCGATAGTGCAAGGTGTGTTAATTGTTGATTATAAAATAAGTGGTCATAAGCGGTATGTGGAATGGGTATCAGTGGAACAATGCTTGCTGTTGTTATATTTTTTATAATTGTTGATGATAATGATGATGGACCAGTGTTGCTATTGTCATTTTTATTGGGATCTTCTTCAATTAGAACACGTTGTAATAATAATTTTTTAAGAGATTTCTTGTTTAGTTCAATTAATTGATGCCATGTTTGTTCTTTGATAGTACAACATAATAATGTCAATGATGTCAAAGGTCGATTGTATTGTAATAAAGATGCAAAATCATCGTATGTATCCCGACAATTTTCCAAATACAATTCATCTAACATTGGACATGACTGGACAAAAAATTTTAATCCATAATGTTCGGCCCTTGCCTTTGGGTGGAAGTCGATCCGCAAGGCTCGTAGGTTACACACAAGTTCCGCCATTAATCTGGAATTATTCATGTCATAATGGGGTCCATTTGTTAGGTCCCGGCACAAGGATCGTACAAATGCACCAAAATGTCTTTTATTCCTCCTTTGTTGTTTCGTAATATCGCCATCGTCATCCACAGTGTTATTGCTGTTGTTAATAAGATGAGTTTGTCTTGATAAAATATCTGTTGCTAATTGTACTGTTCTTGAATCGATTTTTGTTTCATCGTCTTCACGTGGTAAAATAAATTCTTTATCTCGCCATAAATAAGGTATACATAAAGCATAGAATCGTCGACAACTTAAAGCAATTTGTTTCATTTGGGTATGTTGATGTTCTGGAAACTGCCATCCTAAAAATTGTCGATCCTCATCTCGTTCCACCCGAGCTGTGGTTCGAATAATTTCTTCTAGAATTTCATTTGGTAACCGAAATATATGGGGTAATTCTTGTGGGGCTGTCGATTTCTTAAAAGAATGAGTAACGATTAATAATGAAGAACATGTTTCTGCCATTACTTATTATTATGTTTGACCAAGGTTCAATTAATATAATCAACTATATATATAAAAAAAAAAAAAAAAAAAAAGACTGGTACGTAAAAATGTAAAATAAATAAATAAAAAAAGAAAGAAAGAAAAAGAAGAAAAAATAAAGCGGAAAGAAATAGGAGGTTGAATAAGTACCGCGTGAGAAGATATATTACTTACTTTTCTTCTTCTTTTCTAATAATGGTCTAAACCTTAAAAAATTATATTATAATGCAAAAGAAAAAAAAAATAGTTGGCTTTGTAATGAGTAAAAAAAAAAAAAAAATTGATATTATTTATACAACATAAACTTATATGCAGATTATGTTTGAATTATTTATTGTTAGGTCACCGGGGAAACACTAAGATTGTCTCATGATGAGAACAGAACCAAAGAATGGGTTGTCATTTTCCTTTAATGTGTTGCATTTCCCAACCCTCTTCCCTGGGGCATTACTTATTTGTTTTCTTTTTATTTAAAAAAATAATAACTCGGTAACCATTAAGAATATTTAATTATTGCACCTAAATTATTTGCGTGGAACAAAAAAAGGGAAAAATGTGATACAAAATACGTTATGCAAATAAGCATGATCCTTCTTGTCATCCCACCTTACAATATTCATTGATAATAACGTAATTGTTGAGTATTATTTCGTTTATTATCATTCTTCAATAAGTTTTTTTTTTTTTTTTTTTTTCCTTCCATTAAAAAAAAAACATTCCGCTTCAAAAGTGGGAAAATACGAAAATAAAAAATCTTTACTATTATAAAGCTTTATTATAAGAGGTTTTTTTAATCTGATTATAGAGTCTTAAACTGTAAAATATGTAGAATGTTTTATTATTGACGTCAAAGCAAACATGCATATTAAAAGTATTCTTTATATTTATAATACTAAAAATGCATTTTTTAGTAGACGCTATCATTCATAGCGATGTCCTTCACGTGTGTTTTCGAAATAACACACATGGCTATCTTATTTTCTTATCGCTAATTATTTTATGTGAACACAATCTCACATAATAGCTTACTGTTTCTTGAATAAGATACACCATGACCCGAACTTGACTATTATACTTAACAAGATAACTATTATATTGTTACCATGGCAACAATAGTTAGAACATAAATGATTTATTATTATTATTATTATTGTTTTCTTGATCGTTACATTGTGATCATTGAATGTTTAAGTTATACATTCTTTAACAAATAAATGAAGGACTACGTAATATAAGAATTTCCGTTTATCTACAAAACCTTAGAAAATACACCCACGCTTTACATTATTATTTTTTTTTTTTTTTTACTATAATAACAACTTTCTAGTTTATGATTATTATTAAACTATGTAAGAAAAAAAAAAAAGCCAAACAGAAAGTAAACTATTAATATTTCGGAATGTTATTCGGTTTAAATAACCATTTATTTATCCAGCAAGGGTACCTTTAATTTTGCAGTATTGCGAATGCAGTACTTTTTTTTTTTTTTTGTTTTTTGCAGTAAGTAGTCAGACAACATTGGAAAATATCCGCACAATTGACCTGATTTAACCGAACATATTACTAACTATAAAAGGTCTTTTGCAGTCCTTTGCAGGGAGTTACTTTAAACACGAAAAAGAATTAAGTCACATCGTCAAAAAAAATAATTTTTCCTTGGGGGTAAGTTGAGAAAAAAATATATGCCAAGTCGTACCTTTTTTTTTTTTTTTACACATGAAAAAAAAAATGAAGAACTAGGTATGAACTATGATATAATAGATGTTTTAATTTTAAACTGCAAGGAAATAAAACAAATAACTTTTTAATATAAAGACAATCATCATCATCAATTGAGTGCTGGACGGACATTAGATGTGACTTCATTCTTTTTGGTGTTTAAGGATTACAATTTCGATAAAGCTTTTAAGTTCGTCGCTTTGTACAGTATCTTTTCATGGGAAACACGAAAAAAAAAGGTGTACAATCAAAAAAGGTGTACTTTTTTAAATCCCGCAATTGCAGTCATAGAAAAAGGTGTACAATTGGGGTTTCACAGCTTTATCGTAGACCTGATCCATCTTTCCATACAATATGCCAAAGCATTTTTTTTTCAAAACGTGATATTATATTTACTGAGTCAAACAATAGTAATAACTAATCTAAACAAAAAAATATTATTAATTTTTAATATAATGAATAATAGTGTAATATGTTTTATTAGCCAATATGAAAAAAAAAATGTAATCAAGCAAAAATCAAGACATAATGAGAACAAGATTATCTATATATTATTTTTATATTGAACAATAAAATCAACTCATTATTATAATTTATAATGCTGACCTTGTAGTTATATTGATTATTACAGAGTCCTGTGGTTATTAATCTTTAGAAGTACTCTTTGATTCAAAATTTTATCATATACTGTATAAGTCATTCAATTTTGTATCCTTTTATCCTTTTGCTCAAGGGGAGCAACAAGGACTTTTTAATCAGGTCGATCGATCGGCATATCATATTAGCTGCAACAAATAAGTGATAGTCAGTCAGCTAGTCAAAACGTGTTCGTTGCTATCTCAAGTCTAAAGGGGAGGGGTGAAAGAATGTTTGTGCCTTTCGCATGACGAAAATAAGGTTTTAACTCCTTTCCTTTTCTTTCTGTTTACTTTTGTCCTATTTATGGCATACTTACCTAATATATTAATTCCAATGTGCCAAATTTTTTCTTTTCTTGGTTTAAGATGTTATGCCAGAATTTGTGCTACAACGAGTGTACCTTTTTTTTTTTTTTTTTTGAGTGAATCAAGATTTTTTTCACTTTGGATTCATCAATAAAGAACGGGGGGGGAATAAAGCAAAACTCTATTCTCACGCCTTATTTATTAGATGGGAGAAAAAAAAAAAAAAAACAGGAACCACAAAAAAAGGATATTATTATTAGCTGAAACCAAATGGAAGAAATTCATTCATATTAAAAAGGTAGTATAATATAGTAAGGATGTTGGTTATGGTAAAATAAAAGGTAAACTAAACGAATAATACATATACAAGAAACCAAAAAAAAGCTGATTGATAATGTTACTAAACGAACACGTAAAAAAAAGGAAAAAGAGAATATAAATAAATAAATAAATACAAATTAAAACTAGAAAAAAGAAAAAGGATTTAACAGAATAAGGGGTGTGTGGAGGAGATCATTATTATGAAAGGTTATATATTTATAATGGTGGATGTGAATGAAAGTGTTTGCTTCTTTTATAATAAAATAAAGTTATTGTTCCTGTTGATGATGATGACGGCGTTCTTGAGAATATGTAGTATTATCAAGTTCCATAACTTCATCCCCTTTTTCCAGATCATCGTCATCTAAAAGTCTTCTATTATTTTCGTCTATGTTGTCTTCTTCTTCCTCATCATCATCCTTTGCACCAATATAACGTTTCATAAGACGTTTAAGTTTTTTTCCCCAAATCACTGGTACTAAAGAAATAAACGATACACCAAGAAGCTTAATGATCAAAGAGGCCGATACAATATCCGCTGTTGAACTCAGTTCGCCCAGAACAGCACCAGCCTGGGCGCAAATAAAATTATATGGCATGGATCCCAGAAAAGTAGACCAGAAAAATGGTGATACTGGGATACCTAAGAATGGTGATACCATGTTAATGAACCTAATAATAAAATTATTATTATTATTTTTTTACGTTAGTTTCTTATTATAGATCAAAAAATAACATACATTTTACCATATTTAATCAATTAGTGTATATTATAAAAAAACCAATATTAAATAAACTTACCAATAAGGTGTAAATGGGAATAACCGAGCAAATAAGAGCCACCAAAAAATACCAACAGATTTATCATGTTTCATTTGACGAGTTAACGATGCTGCTCGACGTGAGACCCAGTTAATTTGTAGGAAAGGTTCAGCTACCAACATGGCCAGACCATAGGCCAAAGTAGCTCCGATGGCTGTGAGCAAACTGGTCCATACGGTTCCAGCAGCAATACCATATAGATGACCTGCCAACAGATTGAATAAAACTGAACCGGGGATTGAAAATGCTTGCTGCCACAGGTACAGTGCCGCAAAAACCCCGGCTACAGCAAAGTAATCGGACCAGGTGGCAGCGGCCATATCTTCCAAGTGAACAGAAATTTGTTGAATATCTTCGAGGGTATGTGGTAACTCAATCCCTAAAACATGTCGTGCTAGTGTTAATGATAACAGTAACGATAGTAATCCGATAAAAATAAATAATGCGAGACGTGGAATTAATCGACGCCATGGTGAATTGAGTGCGTTCATTGCTTTTTTTTCATCTGTTGTATTATCGATATCCATCATAGTAATTTAAAGTTGTAAATGTATATCAATATATATTTATGTAGTGTTGTTGGATGTTTTTATTTGGTATAATGATTGAACTAGAAAAAAAAATACATGTATATGAAAACTCCGGAACAAAAAAAAAAAAAAAAAAAAGAAAAGAAAAGATGGAAGAAAAAGAAAAGAAATAAGAAATAGAAAGTGAGTGGGTGTGTTAATATAACCCTTGGATTAAAAAAAGGGAAACGAAACAAAAAAAGTATGCATTCTAAAATTTTTATCCATAATAGAACTTATTTTTAGTCGGCCCGAATTTTTTTTTTTTTTTTTTTTTTTTTTTTGATGGTCAGCGGAAGATCGGGATTTTTTTTTTTTTTTTCAAGAACATTGTTATGATGGGGTGGCATAAGAAATTTTGACAAGCACTTCCTTTGATCCAAACCCATAATAATTGAATAATTTCTCATTTTTATTTTCAATTATTTAATGAAAAATGGTATATTATATAAACATAAAATAGTGAAAGGAAACAAGTCGAGTATAAACTGAAAGAAAAAGGTGTAACATATAAGAGAAACAACTTTGGAAGGAACTCCTCTCTTTTTTAACAATAATTTTTTTTTTTTTAAAAAATATAATACGTAGTATAAAATGCTTTTGCACCATCTCAATTTATAATAACCATTCATACCACTTATCATGCCAAAAAGAATTTTATAATATCATGAATACTATTATGTTGTAGAATTAATATTTTTGTTGGTATGAATAAGTCATATAATATAATAAATATGATAATGCAAATGATTTAAATAAATTAAACTTTCTTTTATGTAATTAATTACTTCTGCATTATTGTTTGAGGGAGAGGGGGGGGGGTTAAATTAATATGTAGAAATTTAAGGAATAAGTGGCATCCATGTAGGTGTTTTTGCTTTATAATTTGTCCATTCATCACCAAAAAATCGAAGCAAGGTATATTCTTCATATGCAATGCGTTCATCAAAAAATCGATGTAACCAATATACAAATAATGCAAGACAAATAGGATTCAATAATAAAAATTGAATACCAATAGCCCACCAAAAAAATCCAAAATAAGATGGATGACGTATTATACTATTGTCGTAAAAAAAAAAAAAAGATAAATAATTCATCAATGTCCATTCTTATCTCTCTATCTCTTTCAGTTCATATCTAAATTACCTATAGATACCATGCGTTACAAGAACATGATCTTCATCTTTTGAATCAGCGATATGATGAGAAAAGTTATGTCTTGCCGAGAACATGGCAATAGTTCGAGAAGATTGTCCAATGATGACAAGTATAAGACCTATATTATAAAACATAAATTAGGTTTATATAATAATTAAATCAATAGTATATATATATATATATATAGACTTTATTACCAAAATAATTCACTAAGCCAAACGATTTCCATGAGGATAAGAAATAATATTCAATAACAAACTCAAGTAATGCTGCTGCATGTGCTGCATGATAGTGTGGACTATGATTGATCAAATAGGCTAAATAAATAATTATAAATATATAAGATGAAAATCTGTTATCCACTGTGTCCTTTTGTATACAATTAAAATAATTCTATCCTCCGTAAATTTCTTCCCTTCCCTGGACCCATTCAAATCCAACTTACAATCAAGAGTCAAGGTATCCGGATTAAATAAAGCTGTTGCCAAATATTCTAGAAAATGGAATAGAGCGAGAGCCGCCAAAAACAATCCAAATTGAGGAATTTCCCATTTTGGTTCACACATCATGGCAAATACGATACCACCACCACAGATAATACCGAGTAAAAATCCATACGTTGAAATGTTTTGAGGTGAATTAGACCCATCAAAAAGTTTACCATTATGATGACGAAGTTGAGCACGTTGTTGTTTCAATCGTTGAAATTCATCCATTGTATGTGCTGTTGTTGCATTGTTTGTGGAATGAGTAGAGGATGGTCGGACGAGTTTGATGGTACTTGCACTACTGTTATTATGGACTTGTCGATACCTTACGCGATCTTCAATCCGACGTTCAATATCATGGTCTTCGACATCACTGGTACTATTATCACTGTCTATGGAATGGATCGCATCAGAAGACATTGGGGAGTGATTTGTGTGGGTAAAGAATGTCCTTTCGAGAATTCCTTTCTCGCTGAGAAATAAAGGGGAGTATTATATTAAGTGAGGAGACTAAAAATAAAGATTATTTGATACATATAAATAAAAAAAAAGTATGTCACTTTGGGTTATTGTCATGAACAATTATTACTAAGGAACACAAATTGATGTATTTGTTTGCTTAGAATACAAATTATTCTATTATATAATAAGTCTATGCTTAATAAATTTAAAAGTTTCAAAGTAGTATTGTCTTTTTCTGAAAACAAAGAGTCGTTAGATATGTATATATATAACGAAGCGAAGTTTATAGGAACATGGCATAGTCCTTTAAAATAAGCGAGATTTTTTGAAAGTATTGAATAGATTTTGTTGATATCTTTTTTTTTTTCTATTAGCCTATATGTTTAATCTTTATTTAATAAAGAATTAGAATTTAAGAATGGCTTTGTCATATATAGGAAAGGAGTGGCTGCGTGTCTGATCAATACAATAGGAAGATACCACGAGAAATGTAAAATAAAATGGTTTTCTCTGTTACTAAGTTGTAGATCATACTTGCAATGATATATGCAAGTTATAAACAACACTTTTATACTCGATCTATGCTAAAAGGATAGATGTATAAATCGGCTCAAGGTATGTTTCATCTTGAACAAATTTTTATTTTCGAAATATGTTCTTTTTTTTCCCATATTACTAGATTGATGTACAATAAAAAGCTATTTATGTATCTCTAACGTTTACATAATCATGTAACAACAGTGCTTTTTGTATCAAAAAACGCAATTTTTTTCTATTCTAAATATATAATAATAATAACATTTATTGACAATATTCTTCTATTTACATTAATATCTATTTTATGAGCAAATTTATTTCAATCTTTTTGATTGTTAGAAGTCGATGATTATCATGGATACGAGATATTTTCTATTTTTTTTGTTTTGTTTCGTTTCTTTACATAAAATCATCAAGTCCTTCAGAATCTTTTAATTTGTATGGGATACCAGCAGCTTCCAAATAATCGTCACTCCTATAATAATTAATAATCCATTCATCGTCAATATTTTTTATGTAAAAGAGAAAAAAAAAAAAAGCAATCAATCCTTATTATTTTTCCCCATGTTTTTTTTTTGTTTATTTTTACATACCAAAACTTTGTTAAATGACGTTGTCCTGAATCATTTAATAAGGTAACAATGACATGACCAGGACCCATTTGTCTTGCTGCACGTACGGCTGCAACACAATTCACAGCTGAACTACTTCCAAGAAATAAACCATCCTCACGAACTAAATACCGTGCCATTTTCACTGCCTCTTCATCCGTAACACGAAAAGCATCATCCACCAAATGTCTTCCCATATTAAAATTATTCGTCAATCGATTAATACCGATGCCTTCTACAACAGTATCCACTTGATGTCGTTTCCTTGTTCCTTCACGTTCCTGAGGTGCATACATGACATTATATTTTACCTTGTTAAATAACCCGGAACCCATAGGATCAGCTAAGAACACTTTTAATTTATGAATGCGTGGTTTCAGATACAATGCCAATCCAGAAAGGGTTCCACCGGTGCCTGCACCTAATACCAAAGCATCCATTTTTGAACCGATTTGCTGATAAATTTCAGGTGCTGTTGTTTCATAATGCATTTGATAATTAGCATCATTTTCAAATTGATTAGCAAAATAACCACGTGTTTCTCCTTGACCGAAATCTTCTGCACGCGTTTTCGCAAGATTGACGAATTGCTTTTTATCAATGATACTAACGGGTCGTACTTTCTCAACTGTTGCACCGAGTTTTTCCAAAAGTTGATATTTTTCTTGTGCTTGATCGTCTGGCATAACAATCCATGCTTTATGACCACGCGCACGAGCAATCATAGCAATGGAAATACCAGTGGAACCAACAGTACCTTCAAATACAGTACTACCTGTATGTGGTTTAAGTATACCTGCTTGTTCAGCGGATCGAATAATGTTTAATGCAACTCGATCTTTGGCACTTCCTCCAGGGTTAAGAAACTTTTTTTTTCATATATATATTTCGCCAGTTGTTATTAAAAAAAAATCGAGTTAACGTATATGTACGTGTGTTTGTCCTCGTTTACAGTCGTTTTATTTGTCTTTTATATTATTTTATTCGATAAAAATATATTTACCTCTGCTTTTCCCTAATAATACGTGTCATATTTTAAATTCCAAGAGTTTAATTTATATTTTATTTAATCATTAAATAGATAAACAAAAAAAAAAAAAAAGAAAAGAAAGAAACTCACCAATATGGTACAACCAGTTGCTTCAGAAAGACTCTTGATTCGCATAAGCGGCGTATTACCAATAAGTCCATCAACACCGTCAACATATCCAAGTTCTTTTTGTTGTTTATCATTGTCGCGATCCAACCAAAGTTTTAATATGAGTGTTAATGTTGCTCCTGAAATGAGTCCAATAGCAAGTGATTGTCGATCAATTACCCACGCCATTTTGGTATATATATATATATATATAATATGTATCTGTGCGTTGATAACAACAATAACCAAAAAGAAGTTCTAAATAAATAAGCAGGATATAAAATAATTCTTCACAGCCATACTCCGAAGAAAAAAATACGCGTTTTAACATGAAACTTATAGGTTTAGTAAGGTAAGAAAGATAAAATAAAAAAAAAAAAAAAAAAACTTTTATATGCTCATTAACCAATTACTGACTCGCGATCATTATACATGAATTTAGTGGTGGCAAAGATAGCTGCTATAATATGATGGAATGTGTTAACCATGGTCATGAAATCGTTGCCTTGGCCAATCTTAAACCACCCACTTCTAGTAATAAAGGTAAAGAACTTAATATGTGTGTCTTAAAACCATGAAATGTAAAAAATAAATCGATCTTTATTTTAAAATGAAAATGGTAAAGGAAAACTGAATTAGAGAAATATAATTAGACGAGTTGGATAGTTACATGTATCAAACAGTCGGTCATGACGCGATTCATTATTATGCTGAGTGTATGGATTTACCTTTATATCGTCGAGAAATTCAAGGTACACCTATTCATCAAGAATATGAATATGTCGCTACTGAAAAGGATGAAACAGAAGATCTTTATACATTATTACAAGATATCTTGGTATCTAATTTACTCTAATTTTTATTGATGGTATATGTATAACCATGGTAACAGAATATATATATATCTAACATATGAACGATGAATGATCATATACTCTATTACTATTTATTAGAAAGATCACCCAGATGTTCAAGGGGTATCTGTTGGTGCTATTTTGTCAAATTATCAACGTGTAAGAGTAGAACATGTGTAAAGTATCTTTTATTATTATTATGTGAGCAATATATATATATATATATATATATACTCACCATGAGGATCACTAAAAATTATATACTTATTCATTCGTTTCTTTTTTTTTTAAGGTGTGATCGTTTAGGATTAAAGTCACTCGCTTATCTTTGGGAACGAGACCAAAAGAAATTATTGGCTGAAATGGCTGATAAGGGAGTACAAGCCATATTGGTAAAAGTGGCTGCTATGGGGTTAAAAGCATCACATTTAGGCAAAACCATTAGTGAAATGTATCCTTATCTTTGTGAACTCGTAAGTATAGTTAAACATTTTACTTCTACTCCCTCTTACCCACACCATTTACTACTAAACAATGGTGGAAAATAGATAAATGAATTGAACTCTTCATTTTTTATATATACATATTTTTGTTTGTCTAATATAAAATGTGTTCTTTTATTATAGAATGAAAAATATGAATCACATATATGTGGCGAAGGGGGTGAATATGAAACATTTACATTGGACTGTCCTCTTTTCAAGAAACGAATAGTAGCGTAAGGATCGTTATTTACCTTCTATATATACGCATATAAGAGAGAGTTAAGGAAGTTGTTTAAAACTAACTTTCTTATTTGTTTATGACTTTTTTTTTTTTAGTGAAGAAACTGAAACTGTTGTTCATTCGGATGATGCATTTGCACCTGTTGCATATTTGAAATTTAAACGTTGTACATTAGTTGATAAGGCACAATGATTTTAAATAATCATCCACATTTCCTTCCCCTTCGCTTTTTTTTCCCCTGGGGATGTGTACATGTAGTATATAGTATAGTATAGCAATTGTATATGTATATGTATTTACAAAAAGAGAGAGAGAGAGAGATATTTGAATATATATAAAAATGTAACATGTATGTGTATACGTCTGTATATATGTGAATGAACATTTGAGAGAAAAGTTGTGCTTCTATGTAGTTTTTTTCAATGTAGGTAATTCATATCCTTGCTCTACTTCATCTAAAATGGCTGTATTACTACGTTGGGGTGGACCATTCATCAGCCATGGCATACCATTTTCCTTGGATGTTGTCGGTATTGCAGCATTGTCAACATGTGTCGTCGTCGTCGTCGTCATAACACTACCACCAACAGGGACGACTGGACCTGTCGTAGCAGTCGACCGAACTCGTTCATTAGGAAATAAAATAGGACGAAGTTTTGGCCAATCGACGAATTCAGTGCCATGTTGTTGAATATACCTCCAACAAGTAACAGATAAAGCAAAACAAAATGAAAGTAAAAGTACATAGACAGTTGATGATTCAACACCAAATCGTTCAGGGGAAAATAATACCATGATAAATAAACCCAAGGATGAAAAGAAACCAATAGGAATCGCATAAGTAGTCCATGGCTTCTTTTTTAAGAATGGACTATTGTATAAACTGCTGGATTCAACAGTATACATACCAAGGAATAAATCAATACCATCTTGTCTTGATCCATCCATATAGTTATTCTTGACATAACGAATAAGTGAATTGGATAAATCATTCAATGCACCAATATATGTCCGTTTACCCGTACTATATAGATACGTATATATTTATAATTCCAAAAAATATATTTAGTTGTTTCCCTCTTTTTTTTTTTCTCTCTCACCTTTTCAACATATTAGAAATTAAATATTACCGTGTATAATCTGTTTTAAGAGCTCCTGTTCCTGAATATGCTAAACTTAAAACATCTGCATTATCCGCCCAAGCTAATACAAAAATGGCAAAAAAAAAAAGTTATTTAAATTTTATAACAATTATAACAATAATTAAACGATTCATATTTATAAGTAGATATATAATTGAAAAGAAAAAAAAATACTACTTACTATTATTAAAAATCGTCATAAATTGAGTATCATTTTCAATCATTTGGGTCGATTGCAAAATACCCATATCATGTAATTGTCTATTTAATATCCATCTACCTAAAGAACTTTGAACAACATTGGTACGATCTAAACAATCCATACAATTCGTTCTCACTACCGATGTTTGTATACTACGCTTCTTATTTATAGTTGCATTGGGATCAATACAGCAATATCCTTGTTTCGTAAGTACAGGTTCTAATTCATCAATTAATAATTGAACTCGATCCCAACGCATTTTACGACATTCGTGATGAAAATCAAAATGAACATAAGTTAATTGAGGGTTGGCTAATGCATCTACGATACGAGCATAAAGTTGACCGACGGGATATTCATAACCTTTTTTGTTTACCAAATTGACAAGAATTTGTGAGCCATAAATTCTTGTTTGTTCGTTGAAATGAGTACGTGATGTGTCCAGCACCTATACATATCCATTTTTTTTTATACTTAGTCCAAATTATTAAATATATATATGTAACTTTTTTTTTGTTCTTTATCCTCCATGCCATTCCCTTCTTTTTTTTTTTGGGGGGGGGGGAGGGCCGTTTCTTACATGATGATCACTCAAATCCCCTTCAATCCAAAGTTGAGGTGTATAACGCGTATTAGTAATTTGTCCCCAAATACCAGGAACAGATCCCCTTGTTTGTACAAATGATAATTGAATAGGTTTTTTTGTTTCTCCAGTTTCAATAGTAGAATCCCGTTCATAGAATATTAATTGCTCAGTTTCAACAAAATTACTTGCGTGACCATTATCATCAAGACCGCGGGAAAAATATCGTGTACCTGCACGTTCTCTACTCCTACGACTGATCAAGCCAAAAACGACAGAATGATTATTGATAACAGCAGGTGTGATATTGACAACTAATAATAAATAGTAACAACAAATACAATACAATGGAGTAAGTTAATATATATATATGATATATCCTTTAAAAAATTACTTACATCCTTGAATTACTGGTAAAATAAAAGGGCTCAACTAAACATAATAAATATATATATATGTATTAGTAAAGCTAAATCAAAAATATCAAAAGGAAAAAATATTTACTTACATCTTGTTCCCCGCTTTCTGTTATCATAATCATTTTATCCGCAAGATATCGATTCCAAAAGAACCTTGAGTCGGCCTAATTATTAGCCATCCATATTTTTTTTTTTTTTAGTATTGTTTTTTCGTCTCATCTCCCAATTTGTATAATTAAAAACTTTAACGAAATATACCATTTTCCACATAGGTTCTTCTTTTTTGATAAAATTACTATCGTCAGTAATACTATTATTATTTGACTGATGTTGACGTTGAATAGATCTTGTCAAATCATACGTATATGAATAATAAAAAGTATTTTGTCGTAAATGATCTTGTAATAAATGAACGTAAGTTTGTTCTTCATCAATTTGTTGCTCAGATAATCGAGAAAGATTATGTGGTAACGGTAAAATTTGAAATGTTGTTGCTCGTAAAATATTATCTTTCCCATTTAAACTACCCACACGTTCATAACCAGTAATAACAATCATATATTCGCCTGCATGAAGCTGTATAAATCCAACAATACCATAAACAACTACTTCTTGTAATACTTGAACATTGGGTGTGAGCGGAGCTATATATATAAACATATAAATGCAAAACGCATACACACAATAAGTTATATTCATGTACCTGTATGTTAGCCTTTATGAATATATACATAAAAGAAAAATAATATACAAAGATAGAGAGTAGGGAAAAAGATATATTCATTTTGGTTTTTTTTTTTACCGTTCAATTCCAAACGACCTGTATCACGATGAATGGTTAAAGATTCGACTAACGTATTTCCAGTAGCTGTACCATTACCCTTTGCTGGTTCATATAGGGGCGTAAAGATGTAAGCCTCTCGAGTAACATTACTAATATATTATATATCATCCAAAAAAAAAAAATAACAAGTTATTCTTTTTTAATTTTAATTCTAGGAATTGAATTATGAAAATGGAAAATACGCGTGTATTCTTATTTTCTAAGTATAAAGTTTTATTAAACTTACAGTCGAAGTTGGTCCAAAATCATATAAAAGAAGAACCAAGTTAGGAAAAGAATGAAGGAGGAAAGAGGTAATAGAAAAAAAAAAGTTATCGAAATGAAGAACAAATAAAAATAAAAAAAGGTTTAGTTGAGCTAAGTAGTAGGACGGGACGAGCACGCATTTAAGGACCATTGGATGTGAATTTAAATTAATCGTTCTTATTGGTTGATTGTTTTTCCTTTACATTTTTATATACCTTATAAGTTATAAACATTAAAAAAAAAAAACGATGGTATGCTAAAAAAAATCTTATTTTATTTACTCTCATTATTATTATTATTACTCTTCTTCCAATTCAATTTCTTCAACTTGAAATGAATGAGTCATTCCTGATTCATCAGCAACTCCACTCACAAGTTGATATGGTTCGGGTGTATTACTACGTCTCTCTTCTTCTTCTTCTTCTTGTTGACCTCCCTTAGTATCATCATCCAAATGTACTTGATCCGTTGTATGTTCAGCTTTTTCTCGATCTTGATCCGTTCTCCTTTCTTCCATTAATATACGTCGTTCCAAAAATTCTCGAATAGCAGTAAAATAACCAGGTTGTACACAAGTGTCATTATGCATACCATTCGGTAATTCGTGCCAATCTTTTGTACCTTGAGTGTTACACAATTCATGTAATTTAGACATATGTGCTGGTGGAATTAATTCATCACGTCCACCTGAAAGGAATAAAACAGGTGTTTTGGCAATACGTTGAATATTAACATCGGATGGCCATTGTTGATGACATAAAAAGGTAAAATATTTTAATACAGGCATAACATGTGGAATTAACTTTGGCTAATATAATATATAAAAGAAAAAGATGAGATTAGTTCATTATTTAACACACACACACACACACACACACACACACACACACACACACACACACACAATACATATGACCTTAAAGATTAACTCTCTTACCAAACTTAAAAATGTGTTTTCAATAATAAGACCAGAAAATGCATCTTCATTATGAGATACAATATCAATAGCAACGGCACCACCAATAGATTGACCATAAGCTACAAGTCGGGTATTTTTGAGAATTGGATGTGAATGAACATATTCTAATAATGTCTATTATAAATTATTGAATATAAGACACTTTTAGTTGAAACATACACAGGGCAAAGGCACAGACACACAACAGCCCCCAAACCTCCTTTATAATTACTAAAAAAAGGAATACAATTAAAAAACTAACCTGAGAATCTATACGCATGCCTTTTTCATTCGGTTTTCCTTCACTTAATCCATATCTAATAGAATACAAAATATATAAGATGTTTAACAAAAAAAAAACACACGAAAAAAAAAGTCGGCGCATAAAAAAAAGGGTCCCTGGGGTCCTCTCCTCGTGTTCTATTACCCTCTATAGGACAACATCACTACGTTGCACTTTAATTTTTGATGATATACTCTTGCAATAGGAAGTCGATGACCCTAATTATTGTTATCAACATTTTTTTTTTAATGTGAATAAATCATATCTTATTTTTTTTTCATATACTATATAAACTATTCTTCCCTCACCACCACCCTCCAATGTTATTCCATATATTATTTACCATATTGCCCGCATTAGCCTATATAATTAAAATAATCAGCATAGTAATAACTATTAATAACGAATAACGAAAAATAAAATATTACATAGTATATATATATAATACTTACATGGAAATAAAGAATAGTTGGTGCTGCTCGTGCTTCTTGTTCATTTTCTAAAACCATAGTATATGTATGTAATTTAATATTATCTTTAGTTGTTAATGTGGTTTCTGTAAATTCCATTCCAAATTCTGAAGGTTTTGAAACCTATTAATATAATATAATTTGTTATTAATATTCTTTTTTTTTCAATCACTTTTATAGAATGTAAATGATAACATACAACAGTTCTTGATCCTTCGGGAAAAGCACTTGGATAGATGATTTCACATTGATATGCATATAATAAAGCTGCTCCAGCTAGACCTGCAAGTCCAGTAAATGAGAGGATGTATGACACCCAAGTAGGAACATTGAGTCGAAGACCTGAATCACTCATTCAAAAAAAAAAAGAAAGAAAGTAAAAGAAAAAAAAAACAAACAAATAAGAAAAGTGTGGAGACAGTTAAGAAGAACTTGACTTGGCGGATCTTCTGAAAGATATGCATAAAATTTTCCAAGTCAGAAGTTTGCCTAAGGTTTCACCCGCCAAAAAAAAAAGAGACTACTGCCCTAAGAGTTGTTTGGTGATACCTTACGTCCCCCCCCCTTACTTACATCATTCCGATTCTTTCTCTTTTAATTATAATGAATTCAATCAAAGAAGAGAGTACAGAAAAAGCAATCATATTTTCTTTACATAATTTATTGTTACTAAGGACAATCATAGTAGATAGGGTGTTATAGAAAATAATTGACTGTTCAATGTAATTTATTGTTGAGATAATTATTTTCATTATGAGACTGGTATACAGCGTTGGAAGTTAAATTTGGCCACCCAAAATGAAAATGAGCTATATTATTTTCAGGGCGTGAAACTATTAGTCGCACAGGGCAGCAAAAATATTGTTTATGGGCTTACACTTTTTTTTTTCCTTTTAAAATTCACCATTGTTTTTTTTTTTTTTTTCATTAAAAAGCATTGTTAATCGAATATCCGATCATTATAAAGAGCATCCTTTCCAAATCGGAACTCCCTCTCTCTTTTTTTGTTTTGTTTTGTTTTGTTTTGTTTTGTTTTGTTTTTTTTTTTTGCATGCGTTTACGTAACACTCGAAAAAAAAAATGAATGTTATGCTGGCGATCTAAAACAAATCACCAAGTAACTATTCAAAAAGATCATTGGGAAATGGTAGAATGGGAATTAAAAAAATAATTTTGCTAACTTATATAAAGTGTGATAGAACCATTCTCTCCATCTATGACGTTTACTGGTGTACTATCTATATGGAACATTAAAGTTAGATACTTTATGGTTGTTATGATTTTATATGAACTACATAAGGGGATCATTGAACGCACATACCAATATAGTTGAGGGGGAAAAGATAAGAAAACTTTTGGATATTATTCATAAGAAATGAAACTTAATACTGTAAAATCTTTCAAGATGTAGAAATAGATCAAAGGGATATGGGATCAAACTGTTATTCATTTTTGAAAGTTTATTAAAAGTGGTAGCGAGGGTTGTAATAAGGTGGCTCAAAAATCACCTCTTGTTATAGGTTATTCATAACAATTTTTAAATCATATTTCTCTTATTTTACTTTTTACTGTACTACGACAATATAGATCTCTGAAGGACGGTAGAATTATTACTGTACTATCGAATGTACGTATTTGCGACTTTAAATGATTTTTAATTTTAAATCATTATGTATAATTTACAATACATTGTTGACGTAATAAATAGTATCATGTTATCATGTTTATGGAAACTATAGCTACGAGTAAAGAAATATTCATTCTTTAAATTTAATAAGAAATAACAAACTCAGGTACATACGTACCAGAATAAGATTTAAAAAAAATGTGTGTAGTTATAACAATTTTTTATTTGGTTTTAAATATCTATCACATAACAAAAGCCTTTTTACTTTTTAACCACAATCATCTTCTTTTGAAGCTATAATAAAAGAGAGGGCGAGATGCTGTATCCAACTACTAGTGTTTGCTTTATCCTTACTCCTTATCCGAAAATAACATGATCGAAATTTAAGCTTCTGTGGTTACAGTCAAAACTACTATTGTTATCCAAAATATTACCGACATTCAGATATCATCGTTACATTTCAAATGAGAGATATTTGTATCATCATGACCATTTGTGTATCCATGTACAAATATGAAATTCATCTCGAGATTATATCCAACCATTATTCCAACCGAGTACATATCCAAAATATCAATCCTAGCCCCATCCATCCAATATTCACAAAAAAATAATCCATATCAACTGCTATGTCCATTCCCAGTTATGACCTGATCATAACAAAATAGTCGAATCAACATCTGCTGCTAAAATGCACGTTTAATTAAATTTCGATTTGTATAATTAATCACAGGTCAAAGATGTTCTTGCCCTTGGTATATTATCCATCAAAAAAAATAACTACGGCTGTCTCATCCATGTTTACATCCACAAATTTATTCCCACTGTCATTGTCCACAAAAGTATATCTATCAAAAGTGTTGTAAGTGCTTTTTTTTTTATCCAGTCTAGCTGATAAAAGTCGGTAGTGGTGCGTTGAACAATCCTTATCCGTTGATATGATTACATCAGCACAGTCTGTATACTGAATATGGTGACGCTATTTCCTACTTCATTTCTATCCACATTAACAATCCTTCTTGTCCACGCGTTAATCTAGGTTCAGTTGGGTAGATTGATTGACTGATGAAGTTTTTTTTTTTACTAAAAAAAAAGTCATATTTTGCATGTTGTCTTTGGCCACTTTTTTTAACGGATATCATTTGGTCAGACGTATATTATTATAATGATGATGTTATGTGAAGTTGCCCATGTTGTTGCTTCTTAGTTATTTTTGAAATTCAAAAGAGCAAGGTTTGTGTTTTTTTAAGAGAGGAAGGAAAATAAATAAATAAGTAGGATTATCCCAAGCGGTGTATTTATACCCACGTGTCACAAACATAGTGTAACAACAAAAAATTTTACGAGTCGAGATGTGTTATCATAATAATTGACATTGGATGAACAAATATTTGGTACTAATAAACCATTTTTGTTATCCAAATTCAACAATTCAATAAGAATACTAGGTTAGCAACAGTAGTAAAAATATTACAAATATATTACTGAAGACACATAAAAAGAGGCACTGCTTCTTTATTGGATTGTTCATAGTAAAGCAAAGAAAAGTGAATAATTAAAATGGAATGACACATATATTTCTACTATAATAGTATAGTTGTTAATAAGTTACTACATAATTATCATTTCAATCATTCCTTGATTTATACTGGATGAGAGTATTTTTTGATGTATCTTTGTTGGAAGGCTTTTGTATGAGACATTCTATTTTTTTATTCCTCTTTTACATACGTAGACCATTATACAAGTTCAAATATGTATTATTGTGCAACAAATATATATATGTATAAAATAGTAATCAATATACTCAATATTTTATTATTATGTATTATTAATAACTAATAAATGATATATATTTACAATAGAGTAGATATAAAGGATTGCAATTAAATAATAAGGTAAAAAGGGGATATATAAATGTGTTTGATTGTACGATTGTAAAATAAAAAATACCTATTATCCAAGTAATCTAATTAATGTTAGTAGTTTCATTATTAATGTATGTGATGAATCTTGCCTCTCTTTTTTTTTTTTTTTTTTTTTTTGTATATAAAATAATAATTAGTATATGCATAAGGTTGTTGTTGTTGTTGTTTTGATTATAATAAAATAGAATGATGTGTGTGAAAATGAGAGAGCAAAAGAGCCGCTGTTGATATTGATGACTTGTATATCAATGGATGGTCTTTTGTTTTCGATGATTAATACTGATAATATTGGATATTTGTTTGACTTTTACTCGATAAAAATAATTATTGTTGGAGGATGTTGTTGCTCTTGACGATAGAAACTGTCGAGATTAATTTTGTATGATAGTATTTAATATACTATTGTGACTATTCCTCTTGATAATGTATACGTAAGAGTTCAAGTCATATGTATTGATTTTGTTGCTTCAAGCGGAATTACCTTTGTATTCATCGATGGTCGTATGGTTGACTATTTTGATCTTGAGTATTAATTCTTGTTTGTGAGGTTGTTGTAACCAATGAATTGTATAATATTTGTTATTGATTTGATTTGATTTGATATCATTGGTCTTGATTATTAATATTTGTTGTGATTGTTGTAGTACTGGATCTCGAGTTTTTTTTTTTTTTCTTTTTTTTTTGTTTGATCCTTGACTTGATAGATTCTTTTATGTGTAGAAATATATAAACTTGTTTACTGTTTTTGATTTTTGTCTTCTTGAAAGATATCCATTGATACAGAATGTCTTTTATCTATCGCAAGCTCTTTTGCTTCTCTGGATGACTGCTAGTTTTGGGTTAGCTTGTGATATTTTTGTGTTTTTTGTGTAGAGGATGGATGAGCGATATGAGGAAATTTTTAAATACGTAGTTATAATAAAGGTTGATAGTATTTTTTTTATATGTTTTTTATATCTTTTTTTTATATGTTTTTTATATCTTTTTTTTATATCTTTTTTTATATCTTTTTTTATATCTTTTTTATATTATATATATATATATATATATATATATATATATTTTGGCAATCATCATCACACACACAAATAATAATTTTACCATACATTTTTTAAGAATACTGGATTTTTAGTATTAATATTTTACAACGTACCTTTTCTTTTTTTTTCGAAAAAGAGGGAATAGTCTTGGGTATACTGATGTTGGATGGAGACAAGACTGGAATATTCATCCACTGTTATTTTCGATTATGTTGGTATGAATTTGCGTGTGTGCATATTCGTCCACGTGTGTATGTGTATGTTTGTGTGTGTGTGTGTGTTACCTCCATATCCAAAAATAACAGTGAATACTTAGAATAAATATATCATGACCTTTTGGAAGTGATAGTTTGAATCATTGTTCTTGAAATAGCTTGTGAAATGATCATCTTGACATGCAATAATAGTATAAGCACAGAAGTGTCGAGAATCATATTCCAGTCTTGCCAACACCGAAAATAAATAAATATCTTGATAATAAAAAGGTTTCTTGTTGTGTTTCTTGATAAATAGAGTTCACCTTCTTGAATACATATTTTGTAATAAATACGCCGTAATATATTGTTCACCATGGTAATTTAAATAGATGTGTACCTCGTGTAATACCAAAGAACGAAACCAAATCCCACCTTTTGTTGTTGCCTACCACATGGAATATTATTATGACACGCATTTTGTCTGCGTCATAATAACAAATTGCCCACTCTTTTTTTTTATTCTTCTTGATGTTACTTATTCGCCTCATCATATGGATCAATGTATGTTGTTTCTTGAATAACACAGGTTCATACAACACCGAATGATTTGCTACTTGACTGGTTATTGTTTTTTTTTTCACCGGATGAAGATAATAAAATTTGATTTTCCAGTGAAATTGATAATTTGATGATGGTTTATCAAATATATCTTGAATGTGGGATTTGGTTTCTTGTGTGTATATGTACTCCTTATTTCAAAAGTAGATGGTAATGGATAGTATAGTGTTTCTTGAGTAATGAATAATTCATTTAAAAGTGTTTGAAAGGATTTATCAACGCGAGATAAATATAAAGCACCATGAAATAAGATATAAAGTTGGTTAAAGGAGGTACACACCAAGTAGGGACATATACACACATGAATCCTTGGTACCTTGTTAATTCCCATCAAAATGTTGCGGTCATAATTTGGTTCCAATAGAAAACAAGTAGTTTCGTTTTTAGGATGGATCAAAAAGTTGATAAAGTAAGACGCCGAATTGTGAAACCAAATTATTGACCGCAATCAAATAGCTGAAGGATAAAAATATTGCTCCCTTTTTTTTTTTCTAGACTAGCAATAATTTTTGATTTTTTACCAGAATAGTTTCATTATCACCCAATATAATACACACCAAAGTACCAACTATGTGTCTTAATAATAAAAACAATAGCAGCAGGTAAATCGGCTCAATCAATGTAAGAAGAAAGAAACAAAGATTGCATTATAAAGGTAAACATTCCCAAAGGAAATGAATATGTGAAGATGAATTAAAAAAAGTTTTTTCAAAGCACAATAAATTCCATTCAAGCCAAAGATGGAATTCTCTTTTTTTTTTTTTGCTCTCTTATACACAAATGTATAATAATGGTCTGCTTTCACAAATTAATTTACGAAAACAATTGGATTAACTTTCTAATCACCAAAATCAAATACCAAAAAATGACAATAGCTAGCCATAGTTAGGGTCAAAGTCAGTCGTTACCACGACATCATTCACAAACAACCACGGGAGCCTTGAATTGCCAAAGCATTGAATAGGGTCAAAGTCAGTCGTCACCAAAAAACGACCATTCACATCGCGTACACTCCATGTTTCTCTTCCATACACCAGGAAAAAGAAACAACGCTTTCTTCCACCTTGGAAAGCCCGATTAGAACACATAGTACACCTTCCCACAATGTACCATGATTCCCGACACAGCTGCAATAAGCCCTTTCTTGACAGGAAGACAATCCCAGCTTCAGAATCTCAATGAGAGGTAAGAAGAAGAAGGAAGAACAGAACAATGACATAGAGCCTATGTCATAACCGGTGGGAGATCGAGGTACCCATATATGCTATAGCCCAAGATGACCAAAGACTATTCGGAATGAGGAGTTGTTATTGCAGTAGAGCTACTTCGAACGAACTTGTATCCACGACTACCACCTCATCAATCCCGACGAGCACAGAATGAGGTCATAGTGGAACTTTTGACAATATCTTTGCGACTTGAAAATAGTAACTTGAAACAATGACAACAATTTGTTTTGATCTTGAAAAAAAATTCTAACAGATTTCTTTTCATAACAAAATTTATTCCCGTAGATAGAGAAAAAAAGTTGTTATAAAAAAGAAACCAATAAAAAATATATAAAATACTTTCCAATATTTAGTAACTTGTACATTTAAAAATATTAAGGTATATAAAATATATAACAATAAAAAATGATATTGAAAATGATAACTTACAGTAAAAATGATTTAAAATCAAATGAGTCTTGTTGTCATTAAGAAAATAACCTGCTGCTGCAAGAGATATATGTTGGTGTTCCAAGTATGCCCCATCTTGCTCATCAAGACTAACAAGGAATTACGTAGGGGTATACAAAAGCTCGTTCTTTTCACCCTACTACAATAACAAACATCCCTACCCAAATAGTCTAAGGCCAGAGCCCAGACCAAGCATATACAGATACCTCTTTACTCCCGGTGGTTATGACACAGAACATCCATGCCACGTCCTATTCCCCCGACCCCTTCTTACCTTGATCCCAAGGAGACCATCCACCGAGATGCCTTCCTGCCACCCGTTCCTCTAAAGGCAAACTACGCAGTGTCGACACCAAGCCAACCAAACCTTCAGAAGCGCGCACACACGCACCACAGCAACGTCTATATTCCAATAAAAAAAATTAAATGATTAGTTCTCAACTATTATTAATCTCTTTTTTTTTTACAAGATAATTTGCTATGATAGAAAGCTTACCATGACACTATTTGTATCACGAAGCCTTAATACTAAAGTGTCCAAAACAGACACCTCATCGTATGTCCACCCGACATACTGAAATGCACAAACAGAATTCATGCCTAATATATTTTTAAATATAAAAAAAAAATAAAAGTATTTTATTAGTAATTGATTTTAAATTATTGCATCAAAAACTTGTTTTGAGAATGAATATTTTTTTTATCAACTTACCATAAACACTGCATGCACAAAAGCATACATAAAAAAAAAGCGCCAAAAAAGACGCACACACACCGGGCTGCCGCACAACAGCTAGAAAAAAGAAAAAATAAAATATGTTGTCAATTAGTTTTTTATGCACATGAGAAATTATTATATATATATATATATATATTTATCTTTCAATAAACTTACCTGAATGCCGAAGGCGTCGAAAAAAAAAAGTGTCAAAGACACACAAAAAAAGCACACACACCGGGCTGCCGCACAACAGCTATAAGAAGATAAAAATAAAATTATATTGTCAATTAGTTTTTTATGCGCATGAGAAATTATTTTTTAGATATAAATATTCTTTTATATTTTGGATAGACTTACCATAAATGCCGAAGGCGTCGAAATAAAAAAAGAACCGCACACACACGGACGTAGGAGCAATCACCAACAGAGGTGCACACACAAACACATGTTGGGAAAGTGAGAGAGAGAGAGAAAAAAAAAGAATAAAAAAAAGGAACGCGAGAATTCCGTCAACCAGCAAGTCAACACAGTTACCATCATCTATAAATAATAATGAAAAAAGTATATTAATAATTGTAATACCAAATATATATATTTAAAGTAAAATAAAAAATAAAAATACAAATAATACTTACGAAATATTTAGCCCCAATACTCATAATCTCCATCATCGTACTCTACAAGGAACTCTGAAAAAATATCTTCAACTGGAGATCGTGTGGCTTGTGGTGGTGGGAAGACAGAAGCTTCAACATCGTTCATAACTGGACCGTCGACACCTACACGGTCTTCATCATCAGCAGGGATCAGCACTGAGGCGTCACCTTCTGCAAGTTCGTCGACACCTACACGAACTTCTTCATCATTGAATACCTCAACTAAAGAGGCAGCATTTGTCAAAGTAGGAAAGTCCGAAAACACATCTACAGAACTAGCTTGACCATCAGTAGTAATATTGGATTCATCCAAAGATGGTAACATGTTGGCTGCCATAGCCAAAGCAAGTGCATTATATAATGCTGTAGAATCACCTACATCTTGCACATGTTCAGAGTTCTCGACTGCAACAGCGGCAGCGATTATATCTGAATAATCATCCGTGCTGAATACAGGAGTGTATTCCTCTGGCATTGACTGCTCTTGTGCTGGTGGCATGAAAGCCAACTCGGCAGCAGTTTGCATAGCACCAAGTGCTTCTCTTTCTACAAGTTCGTCGACACCTACACGAACTTCTTCACCATTGGATTCCTCAACTAAAGAGGCAGCATTTGTCATAGCAGGGAAATCCAAAGACACATCCGCAAGACTAGCATAACCATCAGTAGTGATATTGGATTGCTCCAAAGGTGGTAACATGTTAGCTAAAATAGCTAAAGCAAGTGCATCAATTGATGCTGTGGATTCACCCACATCTTGCACATGTTCAGTGGTCTCAACTGCAGCAGTATCAGCAATTACTTCAGGACTAAAGTCGTCCGAATCATCAACAGTACCATCTACAGGAGTGTATCCATCTGGGATTGACTGCTCTTGTGCTGGTGACATGAATGCCAACTCAGCAGCAGTGTCCATAGCATCAGTGGCATCAAAGCCAACTGAGCTTTCTTGTTGTTCTTGTTGTTGTTCCTGTTCTTGTACGTGGTTATCCATGGATAGGGAATCACCGTCAATATCCATGGCAGCAGGACCAATCTCTCCAGCAGCTGCAGAAGGGATTTCATTGGAATCATCTTCAAAAGAATCTTCCATTTCCACATCGCAATCAGGGAAAGGTGTTCCTGCTGAAGAAGAAGAGAAAGTTTTTGAAAGTGCTAAGGAATCAGCGTCAGCTTCATCTTCCCATGATTGCACAACATCATCGCAAATAACATCAACAAGCATCGGAGATGCAGGCTCATCTTGATGTTGAACAGAAGCCGAAGCTTGGGCACTAGGACCTAAGTCCATGGCCGCGAACTGTTCGCACAAGAGATCAACTGGATCAGGGAGCACAGTTGGCGATGTGTTCTTTGAATGAGACTTTTTACGGTCATCATTCTGTCGACGATAAAAGTCATTGATACGACGCAATAGGTCTGCCCATGAGTATACTTCAAGTACATCAATAGGGTCAGAATCAATTGTGTGACGAAAAGGTAATGAACCCTTATCACGACGACGAACTGCGTTATTATTCCAGTTGAAATATGAAATAGCAGACTTTTCTTCTTCTCGGTTTTTGCCCATTACAGGCGGTTCACACAACACACGCCGCAAACGAGAAACCTCCACATGACGAGGAGCAACGAATGCAAAGTCAGGACATGGCGGCAATGGCGAAACGGAAAAAGGTCCCAATGACAAGCATTGACCAACAATAAATGTGCGCAATGAATTGCAACACGACGAGAAAGAGATGAATGCCACAAGGGCAAGTAATGCATAGAAGCAAAACGACGGAAAGTAGTACACATAGTACAGGTAGGCAATGTTGATCGCAATTAAAGCGAGGTAGCAGGCAAAAACAGCCAAACCGAAAGTAACAAAAGGTTCTTCACGGAAGGATTCTTCAAGTAGCCGATACATAAGTAACAAAGTAAAAAAAAAGAGGCTCTGAGGTGTAAAGAAAAGAAAAGGAAAAAAAAGAAGAAAAAGAAAAATCAGGGCGGGATATATTTTTTAATTAAAAAAAAAATCATGTGATTCTTCATTTGGCAATTTTTTCTTTCTTTCTAGCTTTATGTTACTATGGAAGTGTCAAAAGCGTGAATGGGTTTAATAAAAGTGAAAAAGTCATAGTGGCAGCATTGTCATGGAGATGGAATGACACGACCTAATCTTTGTTTGCCACGAATTGCTCAGTTCCTGTAGAATTTACACTCGTGTCTAATTTTTTTTTTTTACTTTATGAACGTTCTTTTTCCATTTTCCTTTTTTGTTCATATTTTTCGCGTCATGCTACTATGAGCGTGTTGAAAACGTGTATGTTTATAGTAAAAGTAAAAAAGTGGCAGTGACAACATTGTCATAGAGATGGAATGGCACGACTTGACTTTTATTTGTCACGAATTGCTCAGTTCCTATAGAATTTTATACTTGTGTCTAATTTTTTCTTCTTGGTAATTTTCGCGACATGGGTATTATGAGCCTGTCAAAGCGTAAATACTTTTAATAAAAGTGAAAAAGTTGCTGCAGTAACATTATCATGGAAATGAAATGATACAACTTAATTTTGGTTTCCCACGCATTCCGGTAGATGTTACACCCGTGGCCCCTCCTTTTCTTTTACTATAAGAAATAATGTTTTTTCTTTAAACTATGCAAGAATTGCCAAGCAGTTTAATAAATGTTCATCCAATTTGAATATACATGTTGGAATTTTACGTACAGTTGTATTTTATTATGAGTACGGTATTATTATCCCAGTGATATCAGAAATAACATCCAGGAACAAAAAAAAAAAAAAAAAAACGAGCTGCCCATATCAACACAATTATCTATGTTGTTCCATCATTTAGATGTTGAAATTTGCTATTATAATTTATATCCCTCTTTGACTTAATAAAAAAGAATAGCAGGATAAAATGTTATCTAATTATCATATATCTTTTTCCTAGTTTGTTATAATTCTGGTATCCAACTAAATTAAAAGTGATTTTTCAGCATTAAATTAACTATAAATATGTTTCTGTTTTTTATTTATTTTAATACTAAACATATTGTACAGATCTCATAATAATGTTGGGGGTGCGTGTATAATATGAGGTTTAAAGAAATAAACTAATTCAAGTGTATTATTCAAAGAAAGAGAGAGAAAATAAGAAAGATTAAAAAAAGATGAATACTTTTATATCCACGAAGAATCTCTACCTTTTTTTCTTCCTTTGTATTATAACGACTCCCCTTTGAGATTTATCCAAAGCTATTTGCTCATTTTACCAAGTTCTTGACTAAAATTTTTATTCTTTCTGGTAAACAAGTCTGAAATTCACCGAAAAAAAATCCCAGGTACCATGTTTATACAAGCAGAGGCTTTGTATCATCATGACCAATTGTGTATCCATGTACAAATATGAAATTCATCTCGAGATTATATCCAACCATTATTCCAACCGAGTACATATCCAAAATATCAATCCTAGCCCCATCCATCCAATATTCAAAAAGATAATCCGTATCTACTGCTATGTCCATTCCCAGCTATGACCTGATCATAACAAAATAGTCGAACCAACATCTGCTGCTAAAATGTACCTTTAATTAAATTTCGATTTGTATAATTAATCACAGGTCAAAGTTGTTCTTGCCCTTGGTATATTATCCATAAAAAAAAATAACTACGACTGTCTCATCCATGTCTACATCCACAAATTTATTCCCACTGTCATTATCCACAAAAGTATATCTATCAAAAGTGTTGTAAGTGCTTTTTTTTTATCCAGTCTAGCTGATAAAAGTCGGTAGTGGTGCGTTGAACAATCCTTATCCGTTGATATGATTACATCAGCACAGTCTGTATACTGAATATGGTGACGCTATTTCCTACTTCATTTCTATCCACATTAACAATCCTTCTTGTCCACGCGTTAATCTAGGTTCAGTTGGGTAGATTGATTGACTGATGAAGTTTCTTTTTACTAAAAAAAAAGTCATATTTTGCATGTTGTCTTTGGCCACTTTTTTTAACGGATATCATTTGGTCAGACGTATATTATTATAATGATGATGATGTTATTTGAAGTTGCCCATGTTGCTGCTTCTTAGTTATTTTTGAAATTCAAAAGAACAAGGTTAAGAAAAGAAGGAATATAGGATTATCCCAAGCGGTGTATTTATACCCTCGTGTCACAAACATAGTGTAACAACAAAAAGATTTACGAGTCGAGATGTGCTATCATAATAAAAAGAGATTGAGTGATATTGGATGAACAAGTATCTGGAACTAATAAATCACTGTTTTATAATGATTATTATAAAAATAATAATGATTCGATAATAATACTAGGTTAACAACAGTAATAAACATACTACAAGTATATTACTGAAGACACACAAAGAGAGGCAGTGTTTATTTATTGGATTGTTTATACGTAGTACTGTAAATAAAAATATAGCATCAAGCAAAGAAAAGTGGATCGTTTAGATGGAATGTTAATTCCTACCATAATAAAATAACAATAGTACAATTGTTAATAAGTTGCTACATAATTATTATTCTACAATCATTCTTTGCGTAATACTGGATGAGGAACTTCTTACCTTGATTGTTTTTTTGTTTGACGTGCAATGACTTGTTTGTCTTTTGTTTGTTTGTTCATGTACGTACACTCCAATTAGACTCGGTGATTACCAGTACGAGTTACTGTTTGAACAGTAATATTATTATTATTTATATTTTTCATAGTGATAAATAGTTTAATAATCCATCATAAATAAGTTCTCGAGTCATTAAAATTTATAAACACTTGAATTTTTTTTTTATAAAATAAATGGCCCTTCTTGGACTGTAATAATAACATAAACCGACTTTAATATTTACAAGAGTATAAATTGACGTTTACAATGTTTAATTTACAATACTAGATGATTTGGCCAAGTTACAAATGCTCTACAGTATGTTTTTTTTTTCATTCTTGTATGAATGTTGCTGATATATTAAAGGGAAGAACAGAAAACCCACCTGTCGGCAGAAAATCAATTTTTATTCACAAAGACATATTCTGCAACCTTGAAGTTGACAATAATTTGATATCATTTGAGAATAGTGTAGAA
Organism: Circinella minor; assembly: GCA_016758965.1. Taxonomy (NCBI): domain Eukaryota; kingdom Fungi; phylum Mucoromycota; class Mucoromycetes; order Mucorales; family Lichtheimiaceae; genus Circinella; species Circinella minor. The sequence goes on from JAEPRB010000155.1 coordinate 87,302, forward strand.
ATAATAAACATATACTGGTTTTAAATTCTGAATGTGATTGAGAGATCATTTATGTACATGAAACAACATAAATAAAAAGTTCGAATTATTATATGATTAAAAATGCCATGAGTTCCTAGCTAAAACTACGAAATCTTTTATTTATATGTGTAAACTTATCAAAGACTGAGAAAAGTTTTAACTCATAATGTATCTGATACGTATCAATGACCAAGATCTTTCTCTCGAATGTATATATTAATATTTATATATTTAACTGATCTGGTCAAACATGATACTTTTAATTATTAGTTTACACGGGTGTTGATTAAGAGTCTTTTTTGTTACAATACAAGGCCATCACATATATGGTTTATCAACATTTATTAATTCACACAGCAAATGAATATTTTTTATCTTTCGTATACATAAACACATTTAAAAAGTTTATTGTAGATATGTGAAGTAGTTTTTTTTTATTAAAAAAGTGTATCTTTTCAATGTTTAATCAGACTTGATCATTGAATGCCATAATACATATGTGCGTACACATATTGGCAATGGTTTAATGTCATCATCTTAAACAACTATTACTCTTCTTCTCATCCCCTCCTTGCTTTTCCCCCATTCCTCAAGAAGAGAAATTTAGGAAACAACAAGGTAATAGTTCTTGTCCTGGGTATTCTTGTGCCTTGTTGATGACTCTGTGGCCACCTTGTGCTCTTGTTTCAACAATGAAAGTAATAAAAAATAAAAAATAAAAATGATAAAAAAAGATAGAAGAAAAAGTGTAGGACATGTCAAAGGTACTAAAACCATTCGTGCTGAGGACATGGTTAAAGTGGCCAATGAGCTCGCGGTCGCTCTGACACAATCAGGAGTAAGACTCGACCGAAAGACCAGAGTTGCGCTGATAACAGTAAAAAAAAAATCCGACATAGAGTTAAGGTAGGATCGAATGATCAGTACACGGCAGATTGGAAATAAAGGTATGCAAAATACATAACCCCATGCGACGTGCAGATTCCGCTATCGATGAACTGCAATGCTCGAATGATAATACCTTTCTTTACCAAAAGAGCCTACACATCAAAGTAGGGTCAAAATTTCTACACGAAAGAAAAAAGAAACAAGGAGGCACAATGTTGATATTTTTTCGTTCGTGGATGTGTCGAAAGAAAAGAAAAATGATAAACCACAGAACCGCAGCAAAGACTCTTGTGGATCGGAAATTCAACCAGGAAAAAGTATTTTTTTTATCCATTGTCTTGGTAAAAATTGGATCATGTGATGGATTGTTCTAAATTTGGACAAGTGTCTTTTTAAAAATTCTAGACTTTTTTTTTTTAATATGTAACCAAGTAAACAAAAAAAAACCGTTGTTTGTTAACAAAGTAAATAAAACGGTTGTTAAGAGTCATTGTCATGGCGATGGAATGTCACAGCCTAATTCTTCTTTGACATGGACTGCTTCAAGAGATCTGAATCGTATTTTTTTTTTCTTGAACGCATAAAATTTTTTTTCTGTTTTATGCCCCCCCCCGTGAACTTTTTTTTTTAATTCTCACTTGATATCATTGCTATCAATGGTAAGAAGGGCCGTATTTTAGTATTAGTATTGTTGAATAGATATATGAGAAAAAAAGGAAAGGACCATGATTATAAAAAACAAAAGCTGAAATACTTTCAAGTAGTGCATCTTAATAATGGCTTTTCGTTTTCAACAACAACAGAAAATATGAAAGACTAAAATAAAGATTACCAATTCGTTTGTCTTTTATTTTTCTTGTATGTCCTTTATCGTATACATGTTAAACACGTATACGAATTATTTGTTACGTACTAAAAGACAATTATCTGTCTTATACTACCATGATACCGGATCCAAATAAAGTATAAAATAAATTGATTATAATTGTGGCCACCAGTATATATAATTGAGTCTGTTCACCATAATAGAAATAAATACATGAGACAAAGAAAGAAGAAAAAACTATAAAGGAATTCATCTCGCTGTTTGTTCATCTCTTTCAAGCAGAACGTGATTTTTTTTTTATGTCCAATTCAAATATTACAGTACACTGTAGTTACTACTCTTTTGCATATATTATTGCTATGGTAATCATTGATTCAATTTTCCACTTTAATCAGTTTTACATTATTTTATATTATTTATTATATAGAAATGACAATACATTTTGGAAGCAATAAAAAAAGATAATTTATTTATAATAACACACATCATAATAAAATATTAATAATAATAAATATTGCAATGCTCTTGGCCGCAACTTTTTTTTTCTTAAAAAAAAGCTACGTTGACAGGTCCTACCACGTGGAGGTGGCATTGCATCAGGACCCTCCTCCCCAGTGCCTAACCTGGATCATCGACCTCGTTACTATCCGAAGATAGTAAAGAGTTAATTTATGACAGATCGGATGATCTGCCAAAGGCCCTTGTCGTCGTCATCGTTCGTTCGTGTATTCGTTCGTTCGTTCGTTCGTTCGTTCGTTCGTGTGCTCGTTCGTGTGCTCGTTTGTGTGCTCGTTCGTGTGTTCGTTCGTGTGTCGTTCGTGTGTTCGTTCGTGTGTCGTTCGTGTGCTCGTTCGTGTGTTCGTTCGTGTGTTCGTTCGTGTGTTCGTTCGTGTGTTCGTTCGTTCGTTCGTTGCTGGGTAAATTTAAAAAAAGAAGTGTAATAATATAGTTGATCAAAAGAAAAAAGTAGAAAAGAAATAGGTAGCATAAAAAAAAGAGCACAATAAATAAAAAGAGTACAATAAAAAAAATAGGTAGAATAAAAAAAAGGGTACAAGAAAATGGATCGAGGGAAGAAAAATGGATTGTTGAAAAAAAAAAAGTACTTACCGAGTTCTTGGTTCCTTGAAAAAAAAAAAAGAGAAAGAAAAAAGAGAAAGCTCCAGAATGAACCCCTTTTATGCTTTCTTTCTTTTTGAAAATCCGATAACAACGGTCCCTCATGTACCAATGCTTCGGTAGAGAGTAATTTCCTTTCTTTTTTATGATATAGTCAAGTAAAAGCAAATTGAAGTTGAAAAGTAAACTGAGAGAAGTATTAAAATAATATAAGTTTTATGCTGAGACAACACTATGTTTCACCTTTACATAATGATCCCAAAATATGAAAATAAGGAAAATAAGGTTACCCCCCCCACGAAGTTGAGCCAGCGATTCTAAAAGCTGAGCCATGTCAAGCCAATTTGGGGCTACTCATTTCTAAAAATGGTATGATGAGTTTCAACCAAGATATGTCAAACGTATATAACTAACTGGGCTCCATGACCATAACTCACTTCACTTTATGTTTTCTATGCTGTGAAAGAAATGTAAGAGAAAAAAGAAAAAGAAAAATGAAAACACACAGTGTTTAAAAGATTTCGACAAATAAATGTATATGTCCAAGTTTCAAAATAAAGAAAGCAAGAGCTCTTTTATTTTAAATTTGAGAATTGTCGCATCTCATAGGCTGTAAAGGTTTTGGTGTAGATTCGACAACGATATTTTGTCTTTACTGTTACGTTGAACCTAGGATTTAACACATTGACTATTGTTACAATTGATCTGGTGCCTATTCTGATCAAAGAGAGTGTTGAGTGTTTTTAGTTCTGCAGTTGAAAGCAATAATTGCTTTTCTGGAGGACGAATTGCAGACAACATCTCACTAGTCATGGGAATAGACTAAAGATATTGTTTAGTTAATGATGTCGGTTTTTTATATAGATGGAAGGGTGTGTGTGTTTTTTGAATTTTGTAAGTAGACTACTTTTCCTGCTATACTAAGTAAAAGGATCTCTTTGTCCGCCCACCGCTCCCATCAAGTGACCGATATATATGTTTCTCCTAGTAGTCGTTCGAATACCCCAATTGCATCCAGAGATAGTACTAATGAACAAGACTTTACAGATATTAGTGGTTGTGTCGGCAATACCCAGGGTAAGTTTTAAAAGAATGGAGAGTTTAGAGGATCTAAAATGAGAACATGATACAATCCATTAATGTTCGGTTTGATTTAGCACTCTTGAAATACTTGTCATCTACAACAAAACTGGTGTATATTGTTATTGTAGACTACGCTGCCCTTTCAACTGATTCTGATGATATCCTACGTTTGATTAGGTACGTTTTTTATACCTTGGTTATTTATTAATAAACACACACACACATATATATATATATATACTGACGCTGACACAATATCTTATAGGAATTATAAGTCCTTAGAATATATAGTTGTAGATCGTTTCCAGGACATTGGTAAATATGAAGTTTATAAACGAAATCAAATCCTTGAAACACCAGAACAATTAGCAGCATTTGGCTGTCGTCAAGGATTTCCACATCGGTCGGTCCAAAACAAATTGTACGTAGTCAATGATGAATAAAAATGAAAGAATTGTTTTATAAAATGTAATAAGTGGGGTTGGATGGTGGATGGACAAGAAAGTGAACCAATTTTTTACTTTTATTATATAAAATTCACCCTTTATTATTTTTTTTATATTTTTTTTTTTGTTATTTACACATTTTCTTTTGTACCAAGTTTACTTATGATGGGTCTTTTTTATAATGATTTATAATGGAAATAAATGATAATGGCCAAATTTCATGATTTATTTTTATTTTTCCAAGGGTAGTTGGAAGTACTACAAGCTATGTTACTAAATTCATTGAATTTTTCTTTCTCTATACGTATCTAGCACGTTTAAATAGCTCTTTGTGTTATAACCATTGAAAAAAAAGGATACGTACTCTATTAGTTTGTCGTGTTAAAGGCGGAGGAATGAAAAAAAATAGTCTATATCAAATTCAATGAAAATAATCTATTTATGCAAGATAAATGGATGACATATGTATAAAATGACGGCATGTAGTATAATACGTATTGAAGAAAATAAAATATAAATGGAACCCATTTGATGATAAATCTAGTAGCTAACAAGTTATCATAATTATTTATTATGAAGAGTGATATTTAATTATAGAAGAAGCCTTTATATAATTAACTTTGTAAAGGTTATATACGTAGTTTAAAAATTATATAAAAATTGTTGTGCCTTTATAATATTATATCATTAAATTGAAAATTCTTTTATGAATTTTTTTCCCCCTGGAATGGTAATGAGGATATTAAGTTACGGTAGTAACTTGCTCTACTCTCTAACGTTGTAAGTTGACTTGCAATGCGCTTGTTTTAGTTAAATTATGAATTCCCCATAAAAAATCTTTGATTTTTGTCTTGGCAGAATTCACACTGATATTACTTTAATAGATAATTCTTTTAAATGTAAAACTTTTAATGATTTATTAATAAGAATTATTCTTCTATGTATCCAGATTCACCTATTCCAATCTTTCTTATATTTGTTCATGAAAAAAAATCTCAGATAAAAAAAGTGTGATGAAAGTGAAAAACAACAACTTAATGTAGATACTATACCACGAATTATACCAAGTTAGTATCAGATAACGGGAATGTTAACTTTAGCTCGCATAAAACTTTATTATACTATGTTTTAATTAGTACAGCCGATAGTCAGTCTTACTTTCCTTATTCTACTGTTCCATGTATTATTTATATAGCAGATTATATAACGAATAATACGTAGAACATATTCAGTGTATATAGCTCCTTATCCAAATATTTCAAATTATATCAATTAATGTAACGATATTTATAATTCTACTACTGATTCTAAATTCAAAAATATTAGTACTTTTATTTTGACTTGTTAAATAATTTCATGCAACATCATTCAATTAAAAAATTTTGTATTTAAAGCAACAATACGTAACTAACAAAAAGCGAACGCAATAATATATTCCTATTCATTACATCAATCTCTTAGCAAGCTCATGTATATAAATCTCATTAATAATGCCTCGTTAAGGAGAATAATAGTGGTCGTCTTCTTTGAAAGTCTTAATAAAAATTACATTATTTAAACTTTAATCCCTGTTATAAATTGGATGCCGATACATATGCGTAACTTGGCAATGTTGTTTTTATCTTTTTAGTACTACATTATTAATGATTGTTATATTGGCCTTCGCCACATTTTTATCTTTTTTTATCTTTCCAAGCACTACGTACAGTGTTTTTACAATATTCCAGAAAGTCGATATGTATATATATATAATTGCATCAAGTTACTATTTCCCACACTCTCAAGTCATTAAAAACTATTTCAAAACATAAAATATATATTAGTTGTCCCAATATCTAACATACATCCTGAATGCCATTATAGAAAGTTCATTTAGGTTTGTCTATCTTTATATGATAAACAATCGCAAATATATAACAGCGTAATAATTACAAGGAAAAAACCAAAGCTTGTGGATAATAATAATAATAAAGAACAACCAACGATTAACTATATTATCTTCAACTCGATACGATTAATAAAGCGTTGCTACTACTAACTCTCTTATCCATTCAATTGCTAGATGCAAATGTTTCTGTCCTCAGGTTTTCGTTATTTAATCTAATGACATTAAATTGCTTCTTCGTCGATCAATACTTATCTTATTTCAACTAATCTATCACAGTATATTCTAGAAACACGGTTCCCGATGTAGCAGTACGTGTCGCTGGATCAATGTAATTTTTTTTATAAATATTGCAATAAATTAAATACCAAGAAGGGTTATTGATGAATGTGGATATGGTCAAAGAATTTACAAATAGTTTTTCAAGTATGGGAAAACTTAAAACAACCTCTTATACATGCGAAATAATAAGGTATTACTTCAATATGGATTTTCAGTTAACAATGTGGCCTCTAAATTTTATAGATAACTTTTCATTATTACGTGTAAACCAAACTGTATTCTTTGAGTTACTCACTATCATGATAATTTTATTTAGAAGAGAAGTCGTAATTATGTTATATTCGCCCACCTAAACGGAGGTACGTAATAAACTAAGATGGAAAGAGAAATAATGTCGAGACCTCCTAAACAAAATTTACTTTGTGAGATCTATAATAAAATACATTCTCTATATTACAACACAAACTGTCAGATGAAAAAAAAATATTATTTTACGAATTCAATAACTCAATAAAAAAGAATTAATTTGGTACATGAAAACTCGACATCTCTATTTAAATGTCTTCTGAAGGGTCATCCATAACATTCACAATATTATGTCATAAATGAAACTTACCAAGTAGTAGTATATATATTACATTTTATAAATTAAAGTATGTCACTAAAACCGATAATGACATAATGTGGAGAAGTGCAGCTGAATCTATAGGTAGTTAGTACTCTTATGCTTAATAAAACCAATCAGAATACGTACAAGAAGCTCAATAAAAGAGAAAAAGTAATAATGGTAATAAAATTCGTTCTACATATAATGATACTTGCTCGTTTGTTGATAAGTACTGATAGTTTCAAAAAGAACTAGAACCAAATGACAAGAAAAAGAAATATGGTATAAAGGGGCGAAGTACGCATATTATGATACTATTTTTATCTTATGTTTATTTCTTAGATTTTGATGTATTAACTATGAATTATTCTTGATACGTAACCTAAAATAATTCATGCAATCTATAAACAGTAGTACATATTCTTCTGGTATTCTTTGATGCTAATTCTAACAACGAGATAAATAAGCTCTATTCTACGTACTCTTACTATTAGTATTATGAGAGTATATCAAACATTTATAAAAAAAAAAGCTACTTTTTACTATGATAGCTTACTGTATCTTTAATCATAGCGATCGTTAATTTACATACCATCAATCATGGCGTAATACAAGTTTGGCGAAACTTTTTTCCAAACTCTTGAAAAAGCATTTATTTTGTCTATTTACGTACGTAGTTAACTGTAGTTAAATAAGAAATAGGTTAAAGTTAGTAGTAGTAAAAACAAAACGAAACCCATATAAAATCAGTACTATAAAAATACACTTTCTATGTAGTTAATCAATATTGTACATGTTTATATTAAAAGGGCTATTATTTATAACGATTTTCTATCTATAGAATACATCATATGTAATATAGACATGTCCTTTTTATATAGAATCGAAACATTAAAAAAAAAGCCCCAACACACGCAAGCTGAAATCAGTGGCGTTACACAAGCCGGCCGAGAAACGTATTTAGTATGGTTCATTTTTTTTTATTTTTTGGTCAACACCAAAATAAAAAAATAATCCAACAGTAACCTCTTTACAATAATCACAGTAAAAAAATTTGGTCTCCTAAATTATAATTTCAATATATCGTGAAACCTTATTTAATGTTTTGAGAAACCGAGAAAAAAAAACATGTTAATGTAAAATGATGCAAAAAGATTGGACCGCCTAAAACTGGGAAAATTCATGTATGCTGTATCACCTCATTTAATATATATAGAATGAAGAAGGGGGGTATCAATAAGAAGATTGACAAGTTGTTACGTATGACATATAATGCTATAAATATCATTATTAATAGTAGTAAAGGGAGAAGCCAAAAAAAAAAATAAAAAAGAGCTTTACAAGTATTGTTGTACGTACATAGAAAACAATGTCTTAAAGGGGTTAATTGGCATGTAAAGATGCGTACTTCGAAAAAAAAAAACCGGGTGCATTACTTTGGAAGATAGCAATAGTAACTATTACTTGGATGGGCATTGTTCCAGGACGTCCAAAATTAAAAAAGAAAAAGGAATAATTTCATTCTAATCAAGGATCGGGAACCGGAAGCGTTGCCATGAAAGGAGTAACACAGATGATATCTTTGACACAAGTTTTATTTATCACCTACGTTTCTAGGCTTATTCATTTATTATGGATTATACACAATTACTAGGTCATTCTGAATATTTTTTTTTGCTGGGTATAAAAGAAGGTAGATTAAAACTCATAACAATAAACAAAAGGGATTTGGTACTCTTACTTATTAGTACTTTTGTTTATATACAAATACAATAGAGAAGAGAGAAATTGTTATAAAAGAACAAAATAAAAGAAAAGAGTGTGTGTGAGAGAGAGAAGAAAAAAAACTTTATTATAAATATATATATATGGTATAATGTATTATATAAAAATGATTGATTGGTTTAAAAACAAAAAGGGATCACGTTTCAGATTATTATCTTAAAAACAACGCCCTCCTTCTAAAAAATATACAAATGATAATAATAATAGTAATAATAATAATGATGATGATGAAGATGATGATGTCGTTGTTGGAATGAAAATGGCGATGGATGTTGATAAAGCAACAGGAAAGAAAAAAATTTTTTTTTGCACAATTGTTTACATACTAAAATAGTGAATTTTAGGAAAATGTAGTTCTTCTTTCATGATTAGCATCATCGTCATTATTATTATCATTTACAGGTGATGGTGCAATTCGTGTATTCGCATTCATTCTATTTGCTGGTAAGAATGGGAACCGTGTTTGTTGATGTACTTGGGTAGGTTTGCTGATAGGATTATTATCGATGTTATTTTCTTTGTTGGGCTGTTGTATGATTTCGTATTTCTATGTTGAAGAGTTATTACGTTTATTAGTTTCGTCATCATTTTGCTTTGTAATATATAGTGTTTCTCTTCAGTTAATTTATTAGTGGACAATATATTTTTATATATACCTTTTCTTCTAAATGTGTTTCATAGTCCTGATTGACATGAATGAAATGTGTACCTTTACCAGTGGGGCAACGTCTTGCAACACCGTTAGCATCAAGTGTAACTTCATATACAGTAGTCTGATTATAATAGTATGTGATGATGATATTCAAAAAAAAAAATTAGTTGTTGAGTTCACGATAATAATATAGTAAATATTTATTATATCATAAAATATAAAACGTAAGGACGTAATAATATACCTTGTCAGTTTGAGAGAAACAACAACCCATGATGATGAAAAATGATGTGAAATGATATATAAAATTTGTAGGTTGTGGTATATAGAAATGAAACAAAAAAAATAGTAAAAAAGAGAAGAGGAAACAAAAAAGATAGACAGGGCCCAAACGTTTCCCATCCTCAATGCTTGTTTATATACAAAACGCAAAGTAAAAACAAAACAAAACAAAACAGATGCGTTGTGTTCTTGTGGCTCCTGTTGTTTGTTTTTCGACGCATTGTTGCACAGGATCCAAACAACAAAAAAAAAACAATTAGCTGAGGTTTCCTTTTATAGGTGACTATACGCCCAAAAAAAAAATTGATAATAGTAGCAGGAGCGGAAGGAGAACCGGGGGTACATCTTATTACAATCCGAACTTATTATTCTGGATCTTCGTCACTAGCACTCCAAGCATCTTCCTAAAAGAAGAAGAGCAGTCGTAAATTAATTAGCTACTTTATATATAAATTTTTATGTTGCTCCGACTATAACTTACTTCACTTGGATGTTCATCTTCCATTGATAAAGAATTATCTTCTGCAGGTTCCCAGACCAAGATCTCACAATCCATTGAACCGCTATAAATTTCTTGAAGACCAGCTCTTTTTTCTACACATGTCACACGTCCGTATGCACCTTTCAGTCGTCTTAATAATCGACCCGTATTAAGCTCATATACTAACACCTGCTGATCGTCACTTGGAACATAGAGTAATGGGGGCCATACATCGGGACCTGAGGTAGTAGCTTCCATGTACCACTGAAATCGGTTCCGCCATAATGAGCCATAATTAACCAAGGTATTCCGACCCGTATACATGTCCCACATTCGAATCTTTTCATCTAGTCCCAAACTGATAATTCGTTCATTATCACTAGAAAAGACAAGTCCGTTGACACCTGCGCCATGGGCTTTGTTGGTATCTGCTAACGGATCGCTATTATCGGTATTATGTTGATCCAAAGACAATTCTTCATCTCCAGAACAATATACATCCATAGTATGGTTAATTAGATCTGAAGGAATAATTCCAATAATAATAATACCTAACGTACCTACAATTAAAGTTGATAAAACTTTTAATTGCCATGGAAT
>JAEPRB010000156.1:0-97629 GCA_016758965.1 Circinella minor
TCGACAACAAGAGATTATCCATTGATATACAAGTCATCAATATCAACAGCGGCTCTTTTGCTCTCTCATTTTCACACACATCATTCTATTTTATTATAATCAAAACAACAACAACAACAACAACAACAACAACAACAACAACCTTATGCATACACTAATTATTATTTTATATACAAAAAAAAAAAAAGAAAAGAGGCAAGATTCATCACATACATTAATAATGAAACTACTAATAACATTAATTAGATTACTTGGATAATAGGTGTTTTTTATTTTACAATCGTACAATCAAACACATTTATATATAACCTTTTTACCTTATTTAATTACAATTCTTTATATCTACTCTATTGTAAATATATATCATTTATTAGTTAGTAATAATACATAATAATAAAATATTGGGTATATTGATTACTATTTTATACTAGCACTATAGTATACTGTATATCTAAACTTGTACAATGATCTATGTAAAAGAGGAATATCATAGATATAAGTTATCATTGAAAATAGATTCATCGGGTATTACAAATCATTATCTGAAATATTGTTTATCATGAATAAGTTAGTTTAAAAGTGAAGAAAAGATCCATTTGACTGAAACTGTCACAAGTAATTTGTATTGGATGAATCAAACATCCGAAATCGTTTTTTTTTTTCAATAGGCTAAAACATAATATATATTAAAAATTCCAATATATATATATATATATAACCTAGTAATGCAAAATCTTCCATGAGTAGCGCAAATAATCTGGAACTAGAAATAATACCAGGATACATTGAATTAGTGTAATATATTTTTTTGTAAACAAAATACATCGGAAAATGTGCTTTTTCAAAAATGTTTTGGTACAATATGCTTTCTTGAGTATTCTTCTGTAAGAAATGGAAATTAACATTTTTAATCGAGATACACCATACATGCTTGTCAAACTGAATAAAAGTACAAGAGAATCAAATATTTTGACATACTTATTCCTCTATCCGTTTAGCTGATTAAACTAGATACGTACAATAATATCAACAATATAGAAATATCATAACATGAAGATATGTATGAATTTTTATTCTTTCCCCTACTCGGTTCGTTATATGCATGGGTACATCTTTATTGTACTATACATCATTATTATAGTCTGAAAATATTTTTTGCCTCTGAATGACACAGATAGCCACAAGTAAAGCATCTACGGGATTATATGAACCAAATTACTACTGGATCTTTTGATCAAGCCAAATTGAGAATAAGCTTGGAAGATTGTTAAATGTTGCACAAAAAAGAAAAATAAAGTAAGGAAGAGAATAAGATATTTATAGATAAGTAAATAAAGCATAGCCAATTTGAAATAAATAATGAAAGATACATTGTAAAAGGTAGCGATTATTACAATTAAAGAATTATTTTTATGTAATACGTCTTTTCTTTTTTACTACGTAAATAAATTATTTGATTTGAACTTTATAAGTAGAGGTTTCCAAAACGGCATCTGTGCCCTCGAATGGCTCAGTTCCAGCCTACGTATACATTTATATAGTAAATAATATTTAGTTAGTAAAAATGTCTTTATTTGTTTGGTCATTTGAATTTGATATAATATTATATATATATATTTATATGTATTACCTGAACAGAACGCAGATACTGGTCGTTGGACAAATAACCCTTTTCAACAAGATGAGAAAGGAAAAGGAAAGCATCACTATCCATTTTCTCAACTTTACTACCAGCAATAAAGCTATAAACGGGTTGAACACCATTGCTACCTTCATGCAAACTCCATTCAATACCCCCATAGATGAATTTTCCAACTTCATCACCCAAGCGACCAGCACCACCCATAGCTGCAAGCCAAATCATGATTTCATATTCATAATCACCACTTTCGCTAGATGCAGTCCAGATGTCAAATGAGACATTACAAACAAAGGGATCCCCACCGCCAGTATATTTCCAGTTCCATGTAAAAGGGGTGCTGGAGAAACCAGAAAGTTGAACAGGATCGAATACGTATTCAGCATTAGCGTATGATTTCACACTGTATTGACCACAAGACCAGCTCCGAGATGTTTTCCATGAAATGGTGTTATCTTCAACTTTGAGAACTTCAGTACATTAAGAACCACTACCGCTATCTTGACTCTAAAGATGGTTCCAACTAAGTGGTATATTAGACAAATAAAATACGTTTTTAATATTTGTTGATTATTATATTATTCTAACAACAAATTATAAAAGGAAAAAAAGAAACTTACATCTTAAAGTTGCCACTTTCTTCAGTATCCCATTGACCACAGAATTCATCACGTTTCATCAAAGGGGAGGCTAATACAGCACTGGCAACAGTAGCAAGAGTAGTAAATTCAATAATTGTCTTCTTGAGTTGCATAATAAATGATTAGGAGGAAAGGCTCTCTGATTTTATTTATTGAAAAAAAAATTCGCTGCTTGTTCTTTGTTTGTCTTGGGAATGATACTTAACAATTCAAGTTTGTTTTGATTCTGTTCTTTTATACATTTTTTAAAAATTATCTGTGAAACTATTGTTACTATAATATAAAAGCTTAATGAATTACATTTTTATTTTGTCCAACAAGGATCATCATGGGGAACTTTTTTTTCAAATAAGGGTAAAGATTAAACAAATACTATGTTTAATAACATTTAAAAGAAAATAAAATAAAAGTACGTATGAATTTTGTAAGACATAAAAAAAATGAATTACATTTACCTGTCTGTTTTAGAAAGGACATTATTATTTGTCGCTGCTGATTTTAAGTTTGGTCCCAATATATTTGCTCAAAATGAGTGTATAGTATTAATATTATTACTATAAAGAAAATACTTACGCTGGTGATACTGCAATAATAAATGCGACAAGCAAATTTCCAGTAACCCAATATTGTGTTACTAAATTGCCATTATAAAGAAAATTGTACTTTTTTTTATAAGAACAATACGTATAGAAAAGAAAGACATGTTAACAAAAGGAGTAAATAAAACCGCATACTACTCCATGAAATAAAATCCTTCCAATCGGATCAAATTTATTCATTATTACATAACAATAGTCAGCTCATAAAGGTTTATTATATATTATTTTTCTTCCTGTATTAATCTCATGTTCTACAGAGGGAAATTGATGCAAATCTGTATATAATGCGATTAGTAAAAGCAGTAACACTGTGCTTAATCTACTCCATAACATTTTCACCAGTCGGATAATAACACGAAAGATTAGATTTGAAGATACAAACCATGTGAGAATATATTTATACACGTACTATATGGTACGAAATTGGGAAGTAACTAATTGTATGAATTATAGAGTTATTTTACTACCACTGAAAAAATAATAAAAGTAAACTATACATATGTAGAAAATCAATTGTCGTTGTTTAAAGCTGGTATTGCTCTCTTTGTTCCCGCTCTTGAGGCTAGTCTAAACGATCTCTTCCAGTTCTGTTGTTGAGTTTGTCTTGTTGAACTGCTATACACTTTCTGGCCCGTTCTGATTCAATGATCCAATCAATCTTGACAAAAATATACAAGATTTGTACAATAGCAGTAACAAAGTAACCACAAGCAATACCAGACCACAGTCCAATGAGACCTCCATTCAGCCAAAACGTAAAAATGTAACAGAGGGGAAGTGCGAATACAAAGTCTGAAAGGAAGGATATTATTGCAAGCTCTTTTTGACGTCCAACCCCTTGTAAGACACCGGTCGTAACCGACCTGAACATATCAGCCGTTTGCGTCACAGCAAAGACGGGAATCACGGACGATACCGCGACTGCCACACTATCGTCCGATGTAAACATGTATGCATATGAATTTTGACATACCATCAGTACAATTGTAAAAAAAATTCCTAATACAAGTCCTACACTACCACCAACAAAATACGCGCGTCTAGCATCGTTTGGAGACCCAATGCCCAGTTGATTTCCTATACGGGTAGCAAGTATATTTTTTAATGCACGACCAGGAGCAAACATCGTCAAACTGCTTCGTAACAAGATAGCTTGTGCGGCCAATTCGGTTTTACCAAGATATGAGACACTGAATGTAATGATTGCTTCGCTAATCATCCCCCAAAGCGAACCAACGCTTGCTGGAAAATAATAATGCAATATGGGGCTCCATTCTTGTAAACATTGGCGACTCCAACCACCCCAGCCATGATATCCTTCAATTTTTGCTGCGTATAATGCTAATAATCCAAGTATCGTGAAATAATTTAGAGTTAATGCAAGAGATATACCAATAATTTCCAAATCAATATAATATACAAGAATATAGTTGAAGACTATATAGAGTGGTAATGAAAGTGTCAAGACAAAAACTGTGGCTTGCATGATTCCTTGTGCTTGAAGGTAACCCATAAGTAAAACATAGCAACCATGCGCAATGTAACCTGGAAACTGATATAGTAAATAGATTTCTATATAAAGATTAGTGAGTAAAAAACATTTTATAAAGTAACTCCCTCCGTGCATGTTTTATCATGTGTATTTTATTTATATGTTTTATTATAGCGATAGGGCGTTGTTGAATATATTAAAAAGAAAAATTAACCTGTAGATTGAGAAACATCTTGATCTTGTTTTAACAACTTGAAAATATAATTAGAGTTTGTCCACATAACACCAATTGGAATATTCATTAGAAAATACAGAATATAGCCACGTTGAAGATATACGCCAACCAAAGTTTTATTTTCGGCACCTGTCCATGCTTGGGAACACAAGGTACTCAAGGCATTTCTGAAACTCCAGGTGGTCAATTTTGATGATAAATTTTCAAAAACATGTGCAAGTGCTATGGCGCCAAGTTCGACCGAACCCTAGTAAAATAAGATATTAGATAAAAAAACGTCACCTTGGTGAAAGCTATCTAAAAAAGAATACCAAATGTCCTGCTGAGATAATGACAACCCATTTGGTAAATTGATGAAGCAAAGTCGTGGTCAACAAAGGAGTGCACTTTTGTATTAACCACTTTGCATGTTCTACGTGAGATGTTTTTGCTGGTGGTGATATGATATTGTCATAATTCGCATATTCTGATGTCGGTATCTTTGATAATGATGATGATAACAGTGCAGTTCGTTCACTGTTTTTATTAATCGCATTTGTATTCATTTCTTCTTGATCTTGTTGTTCTTTGATGGTTTTGTCGTCTTTTTTAATTCTACCCATTGCAGATCAGGTCATTGACAGCCTTTCTCAAATAACTCTAAACAGCGTAAAAAATATCTGCTGATAATATTTAGTGGAAAGAAGAGAATAATAATGAAAAACGCCTAATTTGCAATGGTATAGAAATTATATATTCGTTGAACAAATTATTTGTTTGTGTTTGGCTTCCTTTGCTTATTTATTTATTTATTTATTTTGCTATTATAACAAAAAACGGCACTCATTGATTCTCTTTCATAGTAACAATAATAATCACAATCATCATTTTTTTGTTGGTTATTGAGATAGTATAAATATCGAATCCAAAAAGACAAAAAGACAAAAGCAATAATCTGCTAACGTATTTTTTTAATAATAAAAAATGTGAGTTATGGAACGGTGTCAAGATAAAGCTATTGATATTTTTGCTAAAAGAATTAAACATTCGTGTAACGTAATCTTCTACATAAGCTTTCGTCAAGCCGGCAGATATGTAAAATGTTTCATAAATGAACATGGTAAAATTAAATAAGATATAATGATGGCCGTTTTATTGTTTATAATTTTTTGATCCTTCATGAGTTACGACTGTTTAAAAACTTATCATACATTTGGTACATTATTATTTTTAAGTACACGATTAGTTTTAGTGCGTATCATGTCCACACAGAAAAAAAAAGCAATACGGATTTAACAAGTTTAGACTCGTTTCCACATAACTGCGTAATACTACCCCTTTATTAATTCCTTGCTTTTGGTTCTAAACATAAACAATTTATTATACGTAGCTGAAAGCTATAACTAGAAACCAAGTAAAATTTTCTTACGTAGCATGATTATAATGTTGTTACAGGGGAAGGAGATGAAAATAGATATATCCTGCTTTTATTATTATTTTAAAAAGAATATCGCAGGAGTACCTGCTCACAAAATTAAGCTTGCTATAACAATAATATTTCGATATGGCCATGGTAGCAAACATAAACTGCTGCACCTAGTACTCCAATTTATTTTTGATGCTATTGGGTAGAGTTTATTTTGGTTTTGGTGTGGATATAGATGAATAATGCCCTTACAACGATTTTTTTTTATTCAGTACCAACAAACGCGCTACAGACTACTGGAAACTAAACACAGCAACAATACAGTAAACGCGAGCATATTTGCAATCGATTTTTAATATTATCAGAAATATGTTAAGTACTACTGCTCAGAAGTAGAATTAAAAGAGCTTTTATTTTTAATTCATGCAGATGCGCACGTATGGTTTTGTTATTAATAAAAAAAAAAAGATCATTAATTTTTATCAATTATATCGAAAATAATTTATAAGTCCAGAATAATAAAATATACATGTTTATACTAAAAATAAATATGGCACTATTATATTTTGTCTTCTATATTTTATCAAGGAAAAGATAATAGCAATAAGAAATAAAGCTTTCAAAAATAACAATTATTGCTACATGAGCTACAGTTCATTTTTAATAATCATAACGATTATTACTCATATTTTTATATTAAGCAAAGCAATAAAAAATATGATGGATTATTATTGCTTATATTATTATCATCATTGATCTCATTAATATAGAAGTCATGACATCCTTTCCCGATACTATACTGCTAGACCTGTTAGACCATCTTCTACATCTTTCCATATCAATACTTGGATAGATATAATCAGCTGCGGATCAAAACGTAATATAATGTGATTTTTACATGAATTATTTTATATATTATTACATCTGATACATGGGTTCCATCCACACGTTCTTTCTCTCCTTATTTTTTTTATCGATTCCCTAATTTTTCCATCGTTCCAATACTTTTTTTTATTTAAATACGTATAAAATGTGTTATTGAAAAAAAAAAGTTTGTACTAAAATCGATCCCATTCTCAATGCAACGTCAAAAAATATAATTTTAGTTTGATTAGATCACGTGCCCGCGTTTTTTTTGGAAATGGCTAGAGGTGTATATGTAATAAGGCGGGTTGCTCGCTTATTATTACTGTTACTAGAGCCCTTCGTGTTTAATACAGAAATAAATTATATATAAAACTCTGTGGACGAAATTTATATACTACATCACTGTGATGAGATATATAACAATGTATTTAGTTTTTTTTCTTTAAAAGGTACTCAGAGGTTTATCAAAATATATACTATGGGTGTCCTCGATCTTTATCTTTTTTTTAAATTAATATCATATTATAGAAATATGATACGCAACAAAATATATTATGAATGGTAAACAAAAAAATCAACAATACTAGTCATATGTAACAATGGTATAAATAACCCCCTCCCATATAAGCCTGCTTAGATTAAACAATTGAACTTGTATAATAATGGTCTACGTATGTAAAAGAGGACTAAAAAAATAGAATGTCTCATACAAAAACCGTACGACAAAGATACAGCAAAAAATACTCTCATCCAGTATAAATCAAGGAATGATTGAAATGATAGTTATGTAGTAACTTATTAACAATTATACTATTATAATAGAATATATGTGCCATTCCATTTTGATTATCCACTTTTCTTTGCTTTACTATAAATAATCCAATAAATAAACACTGCCTCTCTTTGTGTGCTTTCATTAATATACTTGTAATATTTTTACTACTGTTGCTAACATAGTATTCTTATTGAATTGTTGAATTTGGATAATAATAGTGGTTTATTAATACCAAATATTTGTTCATCCAATATCAATTATTATGATAACACATCTTGACCCGTAAAATTTTTTTCTGTTACACTATGTTTGTGACATGTGGCTATATGTACAGCGACAGGGATAGTCTGACCTATTTATTTTTCTCCTTCTTTTCTAAAAAAACACACACACAAGCCTTGTTCTTTTGAATTTCAAAAATAACTAAGAAGCAACACCATGGGCAACTTCAAATAACATCATCAGTATAATAATATACGTCTGACCAAATGATATCCGTTAAAAAAAAGTGGCCAAAGACAACATTCAAAATATGACTTTTTTTTGGTAAAAGAAAAAACTTCATCAGTCAGTTAATCTACCCAACTGAACCTAGATTAACGCGTGGACAAGAAGGATTGCTAGTGTGGATAAGAATGAAGTAGGAAATAGCGTTACCATATTCAGTGTACAGACTGTGCTGATGCAATCATATTAATGGATAAGGATTGTTCAACACACCACTACCGACTTTTATCAGCTAGACTGGATAAAAAAAGCACTCACAACACTTTTGATGGACATACTTTCGTGGACAATAACAGTGGGGATAAATTTGTGGATGTAGACATGGATGAGACAGCCGTAGTTATTCTTTTTTGATGGATAATATACCAAGGGCAGTAACAACTTTGACCTGTGATTAATTATACAAATCGAAACTTAATTAAAGGTACATTTTAGCAGCAGATGTTGATTCGACTAAATTGTTATGATTGGGTCATAAGTGGGAGTAGACATAGCAGTAGATATGGACAATTCTCTTAAATATCGGATGGATGGGGCTAGGATTCATATTTTGGATATGTACGCGATTGGGATAATGGTTGGATATAATCTCGAGATGAATTTCATATTTGCACATGAATGGTCATGATGATACAAAGCCTCTGCTTGTATAAACATAGTACCTGGGGGATTTTTTCGGTGAATTTCAAACTTGTTTACCAGAAAGAATAAAAAGTTTAGTCAAGAACTTGGTAAAATGAGCAAATAGCTTTGGATAAATCTCAAAGGGGAGTCGGTATCATACAAAAGAAGAAAAAAAAGGTAGAGATTCTTGGATATAAAAGTATTCATCCTTTTTTAATCTTTCTTATTCTCTCTCTCTCTTTCTTTGAATAATACGCTTGAATTATTTCATTTCTTTAAACTCCATATTATATACGTATTCTTAACATTATGATGAGGTCTGTACAATATGTTTAATATTAAAATAAATAACAAACAGAAAGATATTCAATAGTTATATATATATTTTATGATTAGATAACATTTTATCATGCTATTTTTTTTTTTTTTGATTATGTCAAAGAGGGATATAAATTATAATGGTGAATTTCAATCTTTAAATGGTGGAACAACATAGGTAATTATGTTTATATGGGCAGCTCTTTTTTTTAACAGTGATTTTGTTTCTGAATGTTGTTTCTAATACCACTGGGAAAATAATACCGTACTCATAATAAAATACAACATTTTTATTAATAAAAACAAGACAATAATAATAAAATACAACTGTACGTAAAAAGTCCAACATGTATATTCAAATTGGATGACCATTTATTAGACTGCTTGGCAATTCTTGCATAGTTTATAGTAAAAAAAAAGGGGGGGGCACGGGTGTAAAATCTACCGGAATGCGTGGGAAACTAAAATTAAGTTGTGTTATTTCATTTCCATGATAATAACTTAGCTGTATCTTTCATTTGAGTGGTTTATTTTGTGTTTTGATCGCGTTTACCTTTATTTATAACCATTTCAAATTAAACAAAAAATCATTTAGGTTCTAAAGTATATGCACCATACCATGTATGATAAATCCTGGAATACAGAGACTTTGAATATCTTTTGTCGGTTTCTTTAATAAATTCCAGATAACGTCTTGGAAGTTTAAGGCCAGCTTCGGTAACATATTTTGGGCAGGTACTAAAAGTCGTGCCATCCCCCCATGACTGCGTTTATTTTATTCCGCTGTACTTGGTCGTGCCATTGATCCTTCCTTACTACCCTGCCCTGCCGTGAAAGTTGTATAATGATGTTAAAAAAGCCGGTGCTTTTGTTTCGTTTTAAATACTTTTCTTTTTGGTTCAGTAGTGTACATTTATATTATATAAATAGAGTACGAAATTATAACAGGGGTGAAATAAAATGATAAATAATGCGAAAGTTGATTAAATCTTTTTACTAAAGGAAAAATTTAAAAATAATATAAATGTTAGTAGTAAAAAACCATAAAAAAAGTACAATAACTATTAAAAAAAGATAAAGAAGACCAAATTTGTATCTATAAGATAAACTATTTCCCAAAAATCATATTTGGAATTGTAATAATGTATAAGTTAACATACGTGTCATGTACTTCCATTAGCCAAAAGTAATACTTACATTGGTAAAGAGGGTTTGAGTAAAAGATATTCATTACGTATTACCTGATAAATAAGAATAATCTATCATCTATACACAGGTGTGATCTTATTATTATAAAGCTCATATATCATAACATCAAGTGTCAATGGGTAGGATAGTAAGGCGTGACCGAAGACAGCGGAGTCAAATTATGGGGGGATGGCACGACCGCAGGATGGCACGACTTTTGGTTGCTCTCCATATTTTGTTGATACTGTACCACCACTGAGACCTGCCTCACCGACACCAAAGTTGTCATCTACATGTTTGATTAATATATCCACTTTTGTTCCTGTTTTTTTTCTTGACAATGGTGTAACCCCCGAAACCGACCGACATTCGTTCATTCTGTTGCTTGACGAGACACACACTTTTTCTCCACTGAAGATTACGTATCCATGTTAAGACAATTTACAATTTATATAGTTATAAGTATATATTTGATCACGTAAACATACCTGATGATATAGAACTTGCTTTCGTCATAACACTTTTCTATAAAACTCCACAGCCGATGGACTAGATCGGCTTCTGTCTTACCATCAATATCGTAATTATAATAATACAAGTCTAAAATATCCCCAATTGCCTTTTCAGCCCAGTGTAAATCAACTTGTGACGGATGAAAGCGATTATGCATATGTGTATCAATTAATTTTTCAATATCATGCTACAAAAGCAAATCCTCAAATATAGTTAGTACACAATAAATAGTAAATAGTAAATAGTAAATAGTAAATAATAAATAATAAATAATAAAGAGAGAAGACATACTTTATCGCGAAACTTGTCTAAGTATTCTTTTAATTCAACTGGTAATGGCTTCAGTTGTGGTTTATGGTAATTTCGTATTTCTTTCATTTCATCAGGTGTGAAATATGTTCTCCAACAAGAATCCATGACATCCAAAATTACTGAATGTGAAGAACTACCGTGCAACCATAAGTCAGTTTTTTTTTATAAATTTGACATGGACAATATACAGTCAATAAAAGATAATACGTACTGTTCATATATACACTGTTTAACAAACTCATGCATAGTATCTTCTACTATCTTTCCAGTTGGCAATTGCCATTTTGGATGTTTCAACTTGGTGGTATATATGTCATTCACAAAATCTTTTACTCCAGTAGATAATGGGATATCAGATGATCTTTTCGATGCTGAACTGCTTAAACTACTTGATCCACTTTCACCATTGATTTCCATGTCTATCAGTTTCCACGTGGCCCGTTTTTTCTCCTGTGCATAATTGTGTTTATATGAGTAAAAAAGTTTTTTTTTGACATTCTGTCTTTGGTATTATTTATTACCGTTCTAGCATCGAGTTTCTCAACTATTCGTCCAAATAAATGCGGCCAAAACGTATTGTAATTTGTTAAAGTTGATGAATTTTCAACGACAAACGCTTGTTTATCAAGTAAAAATTGAGCAAAGCTAATAACATCGTCAGCATTGAGACGTTCCTTAATATAACTTTAAATTTCTATGAAAGTTAAAACAAGTATCATAGTTTCTAGTAGTTAATTTCGTTTTCTTTTTCGTTGAAAGCTTTTTTTTTTTATTAATGCTTTTGAAGGAGAAGTAGATATACCTTCAGAGCATTTATTTTTAAGTGTTTCAGGTATTTCATTATCCAAGATTCTAGTTGCCATGGTAATGAAAGATGTTGAAGCTGGAAAAAGTTCAGTTTGTTGCTGCGGATAGTACAATATTTTTTTACTGGTGACGTGACGTACTATTGTGATTTTTTCGGGTGCGTTTTTTTTGGCCCGGATAACATGTATGAGGCAAAAAAAAATTAATTGTTCTCAATTAGGAAATGAAGCGAAATGGAGATTATTCTATTGTAAAATGATTAATTGTATTTTATATATGGGTTGGAACTTATAACTATTTAAAAAATAAAATGATAATAATAACTAGCTATTAGTCATACTTACTGTAAATATAACATTTGACCAAATTATATTGTAAATATTATTGTTCGACATCTATTTTGCCACAGAGAGTGTTGTATTTTACTTTTTTGTTCCCTGTACACTCAAAGGTGTCACAAATGGTACATGCATTTAAATGTTTTTATGAATGTCTTCAAGGAGATTATTATTGCTGCTGCTGCTATCTATAAATGTTTGTAGTGCTATAATAGAATTTGGATCTGTTAATACTAAATTCTATTCCAGCTACAGTTAACACTTTCGAAGACGTACTTATCACTTCAAATAAACTCGATTCCATAGCACTGGATTCAATGGCAGTAGTTCGACTAATGGTAGATTCATTATTAATGGTCCGGTTGTTAACAATGTTCTTGGTAGCACTAACATAAGTAGAATTTTCATCTCCACACACGCAATCATGAACTCTCCATTAGATAATGCTTTTGTTCCATTAGATTTTCTCCTGGCATTAGGATTTCTTCCTTCTGTTTTTTTCTCCCACGTCTTTTTATTATTGGAGTTGTATTCCTTTGTAACACTATTGAACCAATCCATGACACCAATAACTTTTTTTTAATATTGACGCTAATAAATTAATAATGTATGAGTTTTTTTTTTTAGAAAGGTGTTAACCTCGAGAATTTATTTAATTCAAACACAGCTCCACGTACTGAAGACAGAAGGGGTGGACTGTGAACGATCACAATTGGACCATTGGAGCAAAATGTACAATTCGGGGAAATACAAAGAAATAAAAGGAGAAGGGGAGAAGCTAAACTAGAGTAAAAGTAATAATGTATGAAGTTTTTTCTCTCTTATGCTTTATGCTTACCTGTTTAAATCTCAGCAACATGTCATAGTCAAAAGTGATTGGGTAAATCCAAACGTCATAGTCTTTTTTTATTGGCTTTCGCTGCCTCATTCACTTTAGCCGTGCTTTTTTTTTGGTGCAATTTCAAGAGAGACGAATTAAAAGCGCGACTGAGTAGTGAAAGAAAATGTAATATCCACCCAATAAGAATCCTCCTACAAAACGGCTCCACTCAACAACAAACTTTTCGAGCCAAGTTTAACATGAAGCTAAGTATCTCGATTCTATTAGACTTATTTACAATTTTTTTTCGTTTTATTTTTTAGATATTTGTACGTAAGGATGGGCCATTTGAGACTTAAAGGTGAGATTCCATGGTATGACTGTATCTTTGATGACCAGGCATATCTGTGATGACATCCTTTAGATCAAAGGGCACTTCCGAGTGGGCATAAGCTGTATCTTTGAGGATCAGCTATGTCTGCGATCTTTTCTAATTACTATTAAGTAAATGTAGTATTTTTGTCAAACATTCATTTTAATAACTTTTTATTTATTAGGACTGGTTTTGTTGTACTTTGCTATTGCTAGTTGGAATCAGCATGATGACTTTTTTTCGCTGCCAATTAACACACTCAAAAGATTGCTAATGTAAGTTATGTACATAAAAAAAAAGGGCGAGTGTTAAGATGGTACATGGCTATTTGAAAACTATATCGATACTTACATATATACAGTCAGTATGGTAACGGGTATGTTGATGGCCACGATGACTGGAGTACGTTCCAAATGAGAATACTCTTATCGATCAAACTGACCGTGCATATGATGAATTATAGCTCGATTAGGCTTGACTGGATTGTACAGTTTGGCTTTGTATCCACATTGTGCTGGTTCCCCGCAAATTTCTTATCCAAGTTCGTTCTATTATCACCGAGTTTTTGGTAGTTAGCTTCAAGATTCGCACGTGTCGCTGTCATGAAACCCATTTGTTCAACACTCGGCAGGTCAATTTTGGTGGCTTCTTGTTATCCATGTGGACACTGATCGACGAATGGTTCAAACCTTTAGTCAAGGCAGTGTACTATTTTCATCGTTCCGATAATGTTCCAAACGACATGTCTATACCGACGGCATCATCTTGGGTCGACTCGCAAATAGCTTCTTTTTCCTTTTTGTAATAAAAGGAGGCAATAGCATTTTTGAATGGCACAATCCCCCGACGCCTGTCCCACTATTTGTACAATCTCTTATGCATTTTCTAATTTGTCTAATTCGAATAAAGATAATAAAGAGAGTAAGACTTACTCTAAGGCTATCACTATTTCCTGTATACGTTCTACATTACTAACAATATGATATTGACTTGCACAATCATACCATAGTACATTTTGTGCTTCGATTATTATACTAGAAAATCTGTCATGCGCTTAGGTACACAAGATGTTGAAAAAAAAATTGCTTAATGGTTATACATTATGAACAAGTAGATAATTGAATAAATGTTGATTCTTATACAAAATTAGCCTCAAGTCAGAAACTTGCAAAACGAGGTCGATATAACGCTTAATTTTACCTTCTTGGACTTATATAGAGGTCCTGCATGCTTATTGACATTATTTTAACTTGAACTTTGGCGTAGTAGTAATACATTCAATTTAACAGAATGTGTCTAGTTTTTTTCTGTTTATCTCATTATATTTGATGGATATCTCAAGATAATCTTGAATTAAGAACCTCTCTACCGTTCTATGGGGCCGAAAAAATATGCGATTGCTGTACGATAATAATTGTTCTACTGTTTGGAGAAATATAATTCCTTTATCGTCATCCATATTTACATATAAAACAATTAAAAAAGGTCCTTCCTCCTTCTTTCCTTTAATGCACCAGAACTACCATGTTTTATCATTCTGCACCAAGCACAGTCAAGTACATTAAGCAATATACATTTATATGATATTTGAACCATAAAATGCACAGGGCTATTGGATTGTCACATAAGTGTATAAAGGATGCAAGCTTTTTTTTTTTTTTGGCGCAAATTCATAGGCATAGCTTTGACATAGCTCAACTTCATTCAGGTCGCTCAATTTGGAAAAATTGGTCCATTTTCAAAACAGTGGCTCACTTTTATTTTGTGTGGCCAAATTCAATTTCCAACGCTGTAAAGTAAAAAAAATTGACTTATTGAAAATTCTACAAGAACTGAGGAATACGGGGGAAACAAAGATTAAGTCGTGTCATTCCATCTCCATGACAATGTTGCCACTGCAACTTTTTCAGTTTTATTATGAACATTCATGCTTTTGACACTTCCATAGTAACATAAAGCGAAATATATGTTAAAAAGAAAAAAAAAATCCCTAATGAAGAATCACATGGTTTTTTTTTTAATAAAAATATATCCCGCCCTGATTTTCTTTTTTTTTTTGACACGAATACCGTAAATGCAAATGGGGCCACTGGAGCCAATCAGAGAAGAAATTAATAAAATTAATAGTCTAGGCCAATAAGAACTCGATTTAATAAAAATCTGTTGCTATGCCTGGAACCTATACATAGGATTAATTTTTTAGAGAGCGAAAAGGTTGTAGGTGCCTGCATAATGCATCTTTCCCACCGCTACTTTATTCAACGCCATTTAACTCCATCCAACTCCATTCAACCATATTCAAGCACATTGAGTAATTTTTTTTTCACAATGGAGGGAAATTCCAACTACAAAAAAAGAGGTCGACCTTCTGATCAAAAGAACGCTCAAGGCCACAACCCCGGACGTCCTAAAAAAGTAGATAGCAAACAAAAAAATTATCATTTACCTCTGTTAACACGACTGTCAATAATAATGAAAATAATAATCCATCATCATCAAGCTCATCTATTAATAGTACAGCAACGCCTGTACAGGAAGAACCAACATCATCATTAGGAGAGGATGATCATGTACTGCTTGACGAAAAACATTTTGACACTGTGGTTCCTTCAGCTGAAGAAGATCAATATGATATATTTGATGAAGATGATATTCTTGATGAAATTGATTGTAATGATGAAGATGAAGAAGAGGATAATAATAGATAAGAAGGCACTGAAGATATCATTGACACTACGTCCCAAACAGCTCACCATCATAATGCTCATAACACTACAGAAGAAAATAGAAATGAATCAAGCAACACATTAAATAATAACGCGACACAAATAGCTGGTGTATTTAAAAAATATCTCTCTGATGTCCAAAAACACATTGTTAGTGAAAAATATCTAGCAGAATATAGTAGAGGAACGTTTTGGGTACGACCAAAAGATCCATACTTTGCTTCACTTGATGATCTGAATCTAAATGGTCTTTATTATCCACATATTTTTCTTTGGCTTCCTCATTTACTACTTGAAAAACTTGGACAAACTTTGAGCATCGTTGAACACCATAAAAATCCATGAGTTCTTAACTTACGGAGTGCTTCTTCTTATGGTTCTTTTTCAAAGAAGAAAAAGGTTCTGAATTCTCGATAAAAAAAACTTTGTTTTTGTCTTCGCAGAATACATGAATGATAAATTTTTTAAAATTATATCTTTTATTGATAAAACATTAAAAATATTTAATATTTCTTTATTTAAAAGATAATTAGTATTTATAAAATAATTATTAATTATGAAATGATATATCTTTTAAAGAAAATAATTTAAAGTTTTTTAGTTTTCAACATTGCTCATTATTGATGAAGCAACTGCTTTATCATCATCATCATCATCATCATCATCATCAACACCATCGACACCATCGACACCATCGACAGAAGAAGAGACAAGCAACACTGAGCAGGCTAATTCCACTGTCACGTTATCTTTAAACGAAATAATACATAATAATAATACAACAAATACATTCGAACCAACGATATTTTATAATCCATACCTACCACAACAATCGCTTTATCCACCATTTCCTTTTATTATATACGCTGCTCCTTCTTCAAGTAATAGTAGCTTTGATGGTTTACATGCACCACCACGTGTGAGACATTGTAAAACATGTCATATCATAGTAATACTTGTATCAGCAGAACAGGACGAGGAACATATACCCTCTTTTAAATAATAATAACCAATGAATCTAATTTTCCAAAATGAATAAACTGATACATATAAACTTATACTATACAACCATTGATATTACATACAATAATTATTAATTTTATAACATACACTATATATATCACTTCTTTTTCAATAAAAAAAACGCCATACAGTTACATAATAGGAGAGTTTTAATATAATAAGTCTTTAAAAATTGGCCTCAGCTTCGCTTCGGCCAATTTTCAAAATAATTAAATCCGTCGGCCCCACTTATGGCACCCGGGCCCTTTTGCAGCAGCAGGTTTTTTTTTTTAATGACAACAAGACTCATTTGATTTTATATTATTTTACTGTAAGTTATTATTTTCACTATCATTTTTTATTGTTATATATTTTTATATACTTGATTTTTAAAAGTGTGAGTTACTAAATATTGGAATTCTTTGATCCATTTTTTATTGGTTTCTTTTTATAACAAATTTATTCTTCTCTACCAACGGGAATAAATTTGTTATGAAAAGAAATCTGCTAGAATTTTTTTTTTCAAAATCAAAACACATACATTGTTGTCATTGTTTCAAGTTACTGTCTTCAAGTCGCAAAGATATTGTCAAAAGTTCCACTATGACCTCATTCTGTGCTCGTCGGGATTGATGAGGTGGTAGTTGTGGATACAAGAGTTCGTTCGAAGTAGCTCTACTGCAATAGCAACTCCTCATTCCGAATAGTCTTTGGTCATCCTGGGCTATAGCATATATGGGTACCTCGATCTCCCACCGGTTATGGCATAGGTTCTATGTCATTGTTCTGTTCTTCCTTCTTCTTCTTCTTCTTCTTCTTCTTCTTCTTCTTCTTCTTACCTCCCCATTGAGATTCTGAAGCTGGGATTGTCCTCCTGTCAAGAGAAGGGCTTATTGCAACTGTGTCGGGAATCATGGTACATTGTGGGAAGGTGTACTATGTGTTCTAATCGGGCTTTCCAAGGTGGAAGAAAGCGTTGTTTCTTTTTCCCTGGCGTGGGGAGAGAAACATGGAGTGTACGCGATGTAAATGGTCGGTTTTTGGTGACGACTGACTTTGACCCTATTCAATGCTTTTGGCAATTCAAGGCTCCCGTGGTTTATTGTTAATGATGTCGTGGTAACGACTGACTTTGACCCTAACTATGGCTAGCCATTGTCATTTTTTTTTTGGAATTTGATTTTGGTGATTAGAAAGTTAATCCAATTGTTTTCATAAATTAATTTTGTGAAAGCAGACGATTATTATATATTTGTGTATAAGAGAGCAAAAAAAAAAAGAGAATCCCATCTTTGGCTTGATTGGAGTTTATTGTGTTTTGCTATTAGTTCTTGGCGGCTCTAATATTGAAAAAAAAACCTTTTTTTGATTTATCTTCACATATTCATTTCCTTTTGGGAATGTTTACCTTTATGATACAATCTTTGTTTCTTTTCTTCTTACATTGATTGAGCCGATTTACCTTTTGCTGTTGTTTTTATTATTAAGACACATAGTTGGTACTTTGGGTATTATATTGGGTGATAATGGAACTATTCTGGTCTTTTAATTGCTAGTCTAGAAGGAAAAGGGAGCAATATTTATTATTCAGCTATTTGATTGTGGTCAATAATTTGGTTTCCAATTCGGTGTCTTACTTTATCAACATTGGATCAATCCTAAAAACGAAACTTGTAATTCTTTACTACTTGTTTTCTATTGGAACCAAATGATGACCGCAACATTTTGACGGAAATTACCAAGATAGCAAGGATTCATGTGTGTGTATATGTTCCTACCTGGTGTGTACCTCCTTTAACCAATGATATATCTTATTTCATGGTGCTTTATATTTATCTGGCGCTGATAAATTCTTTAAATGAATTATTCATTACTCAAGAAACACTATACTATCCATTACCATCTACGTTTGAAATAAGTAGTACATATATACACACAGAAAACCAAATCCCACATTCAAGATATATTTGATAAAACTTTACAACCAATCCAAATTAAATTGATAAACCATCATCAATTGTCAATTTCATTGGAAAATCAAGTTTTATTATTCATTCGGTGAAAAAACAATAATCAGTCAAGTACGTAGCAAATCATTTGGTGTTGTTAGTCAAGAAACAAGATACATTGATCCATATGATGAGGTGCATAAGTAACGTCAAGAAGAATAAAAAAAAAGTGGGCAATTGCTATTATTATGACACAGACCAGAGTGCCATAATAATACTGCATGCAGTAGACAGCAACAATGTGGGATTTGGTTTCGTTCTTTCGTATTACACGAGGTA
The DNA here is from genome assembly GCA_016758965.1 of Circinella minor. Lineage (NCBI taxonomy): Eukaryota > Fungi > Mucoromycota > Mucoromycetes > Mucorales > Lichtheimiaceae > Circinella > Circinella minor. The sequence goes on from JAEPRB010000156.1 coordinate 19,470, forward strand.
CACATCTATTTAAATTATCATGGTGAACTATGTATTATGGCGTATCCATTACGAACTATATTCAAGAAGGTAAACTACATTTATCAAGAACCATACGTAATATGAGACCAATGAATTATCAAGACCTTTGATTTTAATTATTTATTTTCGGTGCTGACAAGACTGGATTATGATTTTCGACCCTTCAATGCGTATCATATTATTGCGTATCAAGATTATCATTTCAAAGTTATTTCAAGAACAATAATCCAAAATATCACTTGAAGAAGTTCATCATATATTTATTTATTACTCACTGGTATTTTTGAATATGGAGGTAGCACACACATATACACACGTGGGCGAATATGCACACACACAAATTCATACCAATATATTCAAAAATATACCCAAGATTACTTCCTCTAATTCAAAAAAAAAAAGGTACGTTGTAAAATATTAATACTGAAAATCCAGTATTCTTAAAAAATGTATGGTAAAGTTATTATTTCTGTGTGTGATGATGATTGCCAAAAAAAAAAAAAAGATATATAAAGAAGATACTATTAACCTTCATTTATTACTATTCAAAAATTCCCTCATATGCCTCATACCCCCTTCTCTACACAAAAAATCAAACACACCACAAAGCTAAAACAAAAGCAACAGTCAACCAGAAAAGTAGAAGAGCTTGCGATATATAAAAAAGACATGTTACATCAATGGATATCTTTTGAAAAGATAAAATTATATCAAGTCAAGGATCAAATAAAAAAAAAAGAAGGATCAAACGAATTACAGATATGATTCAATCCATTGGTTACAGCAACCTCAAAAACAAGAATCAATGCTCAAAATCAAATCGACTTGAAAACAATCAACTATATCACAGCCGATGAATACGATTAAATATAGTTCAACTTTAAATAACAAAACCACGACACAATATAATATATAGCTCAAACTCTTACGTATTCAATAGCAAGAGCAATAATCAACATCAATCTCAACAGTTGTTATTGTCAAGAGCAACAATAACAAAAAAAAAGCATATCTTCCAACAACAGCTCACTTTATCGAGTACGTAAAGACGAAACAATTATTCTAAATTATCAATAATAATCGACGACAACAAAAGATCATCCATTGATAAACGAGTCATCAATATCAGCAGCGGCTCTTTTGCTCTCTCTGTTTTATACACATCATTCTATTTTATTATAATCAAAACAACAACAACAACAACCTTATGCATACACTAATTATTATTTTATATACAAAAAAAAAAGAAAAGAGGCAAGATTCATCACATACATTAATAATGAAACTACTAATAACATTTATTAGATTACTTGGATAATAAGTATTTTTTATTTTACAGTCGTACATACTCAAACACATTTATATAATCCCTTTTTTATCTTATTTAATTGTACGTAATCCTTTATATTATATTGTAAATATTTATATCATCTATTAGTTAGTAATAATAATAATAATAAAATATTGGGTATATTGATAAAAAATATATATAATTTATTACTTTCCTTTTTAATATAACCAATCAAAAGACATCAAAGCTGGGTATTATAGGGCGCTTACTTTAATGCTCGGAAATAGATCGTTATAATAACTTTATATTTGACATTGATTGAACAATATGTTTTGCACGTAGTACGTAATTGTCGTATTAAAAAAGATTACTTTTGGTAGACTAAAAAAAAAAAAAAATTGTAATTACCCACTTTTTATGCTTCAGTGCCGCCCTGTTATTTGAACATATAACTCAAACGTTTCCGTATATTATATATATATATATACATGGCTTATAAAAGATACGTATTAAAAAAATGGATTATCACAAATATAAATAATTCCTTCCAGAAATACTATTATTATTTTTACTATTAGTGTTGATTATTGTATTATACTAAAGATTTACTCCAAATCCAAATGCAAGAATATATTTTTTTTTTAAAAAAAAAAAAGCCAATAAAAAAACAAATTTATTTATATACTTGTATATAATATAAAAGAAGAAAAGCTATTATTATTTATATTTATTTATTGTGGACCTGCACCCCTTTGAGCATTCAAAAGTTCTTGCATACGTTGTTGAACTTTTGCTGTAAGATAATGAAATACAGCTTCTTTAACCCAAGGTTGTTTATAAAAGTCAGTTTGTCGCATTTCTTCCAAATTAATTTTACTTTCACCAAGTATAACCTATATAATTTGTTATTTAGTTTTTTTATGAACTTATATATAAAACTCCCCAGATCCTTTAATTTACCTCTAAATCTCTTGCTTGACTTGCAATCCATTTATTAATAAACTCAACAGGATTTTGTGCAAATTGCATCAAAAAATCTCGTTTAATCTTGGAATTATTAATACTTTGAACACATTGTACAATCTTATCATCTAATCCCATAATTTCTTTTTGTAATTGAGTAGATGCTACTGTATTCATCATTTTTTGTCGAACCACACTATCCAAATCAACATCAATATCATAAGCTTGTGGAGATTGATGAAATTCTTTATCGACTCTAATAAAATGTGATATATAATATATGTATCTTAATAACCTATATCTATGTATACACTCTTTAAAGACTATATATAAATATCAATTTACCGAATAGTATAATTAATAACAATAGGATCAGGTCTTGCCAAATGACTATTAATAAGTTCAGGTATGTGTGAAAAATGGACTTGTGGAGCATTGAAAAGCTATATATTCATTAAATCTAGTTAATATGAACATAACAACCTATTTATCCACCCTCTTTTCTATTGTTATCCTTTTTTTTTTCTTACCTCTTGCATACGTTGATCACAACGAATAATTCGTTTATCTTCTGCATCTTGTAATTTATTATGTTTAATATAATTCCAAATACCCATAACAATATGTGGTTTTGTTTCCAATTTCATATCCAACATTTCTGATAATGGAGCATCCAATTTGAATTTTTGTGGCATATATTCAGGTTCTAAAATAATTCTTGCTTTGACATTGACATCACCTCGTCGACTTACTTCAACACCATCATGTTCTGGACTATTCGCTTGTTTATGCCACTAAATTTTAAAAAGATTCAATATATAAATATATATATATATATATTTTCCCTCCTTTAAATAATTACCTCAATTGTATTGCCTTCAGGATAAAGTTTTGGATCTCGATCAAGTTCAATACAAATAGATCGAAAGAAGGATGTGAATTTTTGAACAGGTTGTGCTTTTTTAGTTGGAATAGGTGGCTAGGAAAAAATAAAAATTAAAGATATAATATTAATATATCAACTTATTGTAAAAAAAATATATATATATCTCCTTTAATATATATAATAGTACATATTTACATCCAATAATCTTCCTTCAATTTTTAATGTCCAAGAAGGTGGATTGCCATTATTAAAATCAAAGTTATTTTCCTCTTCATTATTTTGTTGTTGTTGTTGTTGTGTTGCTTGTTGATCTGAAGATGTATTAGATACAAATATACGTAAAGTTCGTTTCACCTATATTTTCAATTCACATTTCCCCCCCCCCAATTCTTTTTATGTTAGTATTACACTCTTTTATATCATTCTAAAAATTCCTTTTTTTTTTTTTACCTTGGTTGGTTTACCCAAAGCTTCTTGAACATCAAGTCGTTTTCTCATTATTGTCGCGTCCAATTTCTTTTCAAATTCATTTAATTCAGTATATAATTTTGATTCGGGTACAAAAGCTTCAATCTAAATATATATATATATACACATACATTTTAGTTTATGATTAATTATTTCTTCCATATCCAATTTTTATGTCCTTTTTCTTACTTTAGGTGGCATGTTACGATCCGTAGGTCGTTTCTTCCTGAAAATAAAAGGTTTATTAATTGTTTTGAACATTAGTCAAAAGAGTTATATATAACGCGTTATATATGCGACCATAAATAAAAAAAAAAAAAAAGGTGTCGTTGTATTAGATTTAACTTTACTTGATGTGTTTTGCTAATGAATCTGTTTCATTAGAACGTTTTCTATATTGAACACCTTGACCTGCCATAGCTTGTTGAGTCATCATATTTGGTGGTGGTTGACCCATAGGTGGTCCCTGAGGATAATGTTGCATTTTTTTTTTTTTTTTTTGGTTATAAAGGGAGAGAGATTAAAAAAAGAGAAAAATATAAAGGGATTAAAAGAACAAACTGAATTCTTTTACTTGATAGTTTGTGAGCTGAGTTTTTTTTTTCCCTCTTTTTTTTTAAGTGTCTCTCTCCCAAAAACAAGTGATTATATATATATATATCTATCTATAAGTAGATACTTGTAGATAAAAGACACAAAAAAAAAAAAAAGATTTAATGAAATGACTTTTTTCAGAAGAGAAATGGGGTTTCAGTAAAAATCATTGAGAGATAGACTAGTAGTTTTATACAGACATTTTAAAGGTTTTCCATTTATCTTTTTTCAAACACATCATTCTTTATTATTTTACTACTATTTTGATATAATGACCCTGTTTATTATCTTAAAAGAAAATATCGTTTTCTTTCTATTATATTACAATCCAAATAAAAGCCCTTACTTATATAAAACAATATAAATTTTTGACAAGCAGAGATAAAAAAAAAAATTGGGGGAATTTTTTAATTGGTTGATTTTAAAGTCACAGACGACATATATATATATATATATATATATATTCCCAAAAAAAAAAAAAAAAAATATAAGCAAAAAGTGTTCTTTCCCCCCACCCCCCCAAATCTTTCAACCACCCTCTCTTTTCTTTAAAAAAAGAAAAAAAAAATGGCTTACGATCCACAAGCTGATGAAAAATTAAACTTTGAAACATCTGAAAATGTAAATTAACATATCTCTCTCTCTTTTCTTTGTTATTATTATTAAAACTTTCTTTTTTTTGAGAAGGGTTTTTTTTTTTTTATTAACGATCTTTTTTTTTTTTTTTTTTTTTGGTTCCTAGGTTAAAGTAGTTCCTACTTTTGATTCGATCGGATTAAAGGAAGATCTACTTCGTGGTGTTTATGCTTATAATTTTGAAAAACCATCTGCTATTCAACAAAGAGGTAAAGAAAAAAAAAAGAGAACTAAAAGTTGATTATAAAGATAAAAAAAAAATAGTGGTTTCTAATTAACATTATACATTTATATATATATATATATATATATATGTGATAAAAAAAAAAAGCCATTGTTCCCATTATGCGTGGACGCGATGTAATTGCTCAAGCTCAATCGGGTACTGGTAAAACAGCGACATTAGCGATTTCAGCACTTCAAACGATTGATACTTCTTTACGCGAAACGCAAGTACTTGTATTATCACCTACACGTGAATTAGCCACACAAATTCAAAGTGTTATTTTAGCATTGGGTGATTATATGAATGTTCAATGTCATGCTTGTATTGGTGGTACAAGTGTAGGAGAAGATATTCGACGTCTTGATAATGGGGTTCATGTTGTATCAGGTACACCCGGTCGTGTATTTGATATGATTCGAAGACGTAATTTACGTACACGTAATATCAAAATGTTGATTTTAGATGAAGCAGATGAATTATTGAATCGTGGATTTAAGGATCAAATTTATGATGTTTATCGTTATTTACCTCCTGCTACACAAGTTGTATTGTTATCAGCTACTTTACCTCATGATGTACTTGAAATGACTCACAATTTCATGACAGAACCTATTAGGATATTGGTTAAACGTGATGAATTGACTTTGGAAGGAATTAAACAATTTTTTGTTGCTGTGGAAAGAGAAGAATGGAAATTTGATACATTATGTGATCTTTATGATACTTTAACTATTACTCAAGCTGTTATTTTCTGTAATACTCGACGCAAGGTTGGTTTGTTTGTTTTTTTGGTATTTTGGTATTTTGGGTATTGGAAAAAAACTGTTTATTAACAAATTGACTTTGGGGGGGGTGTTTTTATATATAGGTTGATTGGCTTACTGAAAAAATGAGAGAATCTAATTTTACTGTATCTGCCATGCATGGTGAAATGCCTCAAAAGGAACGTGATGCTATTATGCAAGAATTTAGACAAGGTGCAAGGTAATGTATATATATCTATATATATTGGTTTGTAAAAAAAAAATTTGAATTTTGACATTAATCCATATGAATATATATATATATATATAGTCGCGTATTGATTACGACAGATGTTTGGGCACGTGGTATTGATGTACAACAAGTTTCTCTTGTTATCAAGTAAGTTTTTATTAAAGAAAAAGAGAGAATTAAATAAAAATATTTACATTTCTTCAATAAAATTATATAGTTATGATCTTCCTTCAAATCGTGAATTATATATTCATCGTATTGGTCGTTCAGGTCGTTTTGGTCGTAAAGGTGTTGCTATTAACTTTGTCAAGAATGATGATCTTAAAATTCTTCGTGATATTGAACAATATTATAGTACTCAAATTGATGAAATGCCTATGAATGGTAAGTTAAAATTATTTTTTTTATAATTTATATTTTTAAATACTAATATATCTATTCCTGGTTTCTTTTTTAGTTACTGATTTGGTTTAAAAAGAAGAACCCCCCATTCAAGCTATTCTTCTATGTTGTTGTTCTCATCAAATAATAAAAATAAAATAAAAAGATATATTCCCTTCCATTTTTTCTAATGGTGTTTTTTTTTTAAGTTCAAAAAATGGGTTGGTGAAATGTTTTAATTAGACCTCCCTCCCCCCATTTATTTTAATCGGGTAAAAGTGCCATGAATAATAAAATGAATACCATCTTCCAATCTTTGATAACTTTTTGCTATTTTTACTAAATCATCTATTGAACAATCTTGACTTGTTACCTAATTATTAAAAGAGTTAGTATTATTATTATTATTATTATTATTTTCAAGAGATATAACTTACTGTTGCATTTTCAATTTTATCATGTTTAATAATAATATTTAATTCATCTTTATTAATAAAATGAATAATAATACCATGGGATGTTTTTTCAAAATGATCTATACCCATCATATGACTAGATTGAATAGCTAATGCTTCATACCTAATAAAAATAATCATATTACGTAAATAATCTAGGTTACTTACAAATGAAGAAAATAAACTTACCATTGTACTGCTTCATTAATATCTTGCTTTTCTTTTTTTGTAAATACTTTTTCATTAGAAGCTTGTTTTTTGGTTATTTCTAATTTTCCTTCTAATTCATCTAAAATATGTTGTATTTCAGATGCTTCTTTTTTCATTTTAATCATTTTATCTCTTTTTTCATCAATATTAATATTAATTTGAATAATATCTTGTGTTAATTGTTCTTGAATATTATTTGCTTCTTCTAATGATAAAACTTCTTTTTCTGGTCCAAATTCTTTTTCTAATTCTGTTAATAATTTAGACTATTTTTTTTAAAAAAGTTAGTAGAGAGAATCATACTACATGTTATATATATATATATATATATACCTTTTCATCTATTTTACTAAGCATATGATTTAATTGATCTACTTTAATAGACATGTGTGTTTTTACTATTTATATATAGATATATATATATTAGCATCTTTTTTTTTTTGTTAATTTCCAAAAACATAGACTTACATGTTTCAATATGAAATGTCTTTTGTTTTATTGTATTATTAAGATCATTTATAATAGTTTGACTTGATTTAATTTGTGATCCAAGATCTATTGTCTTTTTTTCTAATAAAAAAAATAAGTATCTATATCTTTTATATCTATATAGCTATATCTATTTTTTACCTGCATTTTCAAGTTCATTTAAATTAATTTCATAAGGTGGATCTTGTATTAAAAATCGAAGATATTTTTCTTTTGTTTCTTTATGTATTAAAACTTCTTCAAGATTATTGGCATAATCCTATATATATATAAAGGGGGGAGGTGAGTTGTTTCGTATATATATATATATATAATAATACTTACTTTATAATCCTCAAGTTCTTTTTGTAATGTTGTTGGATGAAGTGGAAGATTAATGGATTGAATTGATATATTTGAATTGGAAAAAGATAAACCAGTTTGTTTATTATATTCTTGTTGTAATAAATTTAAATAAGATTCTTTTTCTTTTAATTCTTGTAAATCACTAATACATTTCATTATATATATATATATATAATAATAATAGTTAATAAATTCTTTTAATTCTAAATTCCTTCCCTCCCAATCAATAGAATATGAACCTTTTTAAACTATTATTTATTTCCATTTTTTTTTTGATATATTTATAAAAAAAAGAAACGTGTTTAAAAAAGATACGCGTCTTCCTTTTAATTTTTATAATTAAATCACGTAAAAAAAAAAAAAAGTTCGTGATTATTATTTTATTTACAAAAGTTTTAAATGACCTGTTACACTATTAATTAATTCAATTGGACCTATACAAAATATATATAATTAGTTATTTATTTATATATATATATATATCCATATATTATTTACCTGGGCCAATACCAAGTACTGTTCTTGATCCAGCAGCAATTTGTGTTCTTCCAGCATCACAAATACTTTGTGCAGTAATATTCATACTTAATGCAATAGCTTGAAGTTCAAGTCTATATAATAATAATAATAATAGTTATTTCTCTTATTCTTTCTTTCTTATATATATATATATATATCTTACAATTTTTCTTCACTATCAATTTTTAATGCAACTTTAGCTTGACCAGTACGTTCCCATGTACGAAGCACCTAAAAATATAATTTTTTTATTCAATATTAAATATATATATATATATATATATATAAAACTTACATCTGGATTACTTTTAGAAACAGCTTTATAACAAGCTAATGTAGCATGTCCACACTATTTATATATAATTTTTTTTTAATCAATATATTTATATCAATGATAGAAAAACATTTTATTTTATTTTAACTCACCTGTGCAGCAATTTTTCCTTTGGTCATTCCAAGATCGGTACGAACAACAAGAACCTAAAAACGCGTAATATATATATATATATATCAGTTCTATCCGTTAAACTATATAATTTAAAAAACTACATTCAATATTTTATACCATTTTATAATCACGATATTGAGATGCATCTATTTTTCCAATAGGTAAATCGTCCAATTCTTCTTCTTCTTCTTGTTCATCGTCATTGTTCACTTGTCCTTTTGGTAATGATTCTAACTTCTAAAATTATTTGAACCAATTCAGCGCTTTTTCTTCTTTACATAAAACAAAACAAAACAAAAAAAGAAGAATATTTACAGGAGATAACAATGATTGTCCTAAATAAAGACCAGATTCTTTATTACGGATTTAGAATTAGTGAATCAGTAATGTGAGAAGACGACTAAAATTTTGTGTACGTATTTCTTTCTCAAAAATTGGATGGCTATCAGTCTGTTTAAGAAAATTCTTATTACGTAGATTATACTATAGCTATGAGAATAGTAACTTGATTACCACGCTCAAATCACATACTCAGTCATACGTAGTAAGCGAACGTTTCGCAGAATTATATCATCAACCAGACATTTTATTGAAGTATAAATTATATTTCATAAAACCTATGGTGACAAGTATTTACTGATCTTTATTCTAGCGGATAATATAATAAGCATAACCACAACGACTATGTAACAGGTTGTTCGTGTATCGTTTTTTGAAACAAGGAAAAAAGAAAAGTGTATTTGGTTAATTACCAAATGTATAAAAAGAGCGCTTAATACACATAAGCTCTATCTTTGATTTATTCACATAATATAAAGTTACGTAGTACATTTTGCGTTTGTTACTGATATATGTTTATCCTACTCAATTTACCATCCATCGCGTTAGAATGAAAATGTATGTAATACGATGATTGTTTGTAACCTCCCTTCTTGACTTAATAGCTAGAAGGATACTTTACTATTTTATGTGCACATATTATGTTCCTAGCCATATATACATACAATCTTGCGAGGATATTGATATCTGTCATAAAAAAAAAACGTAATATTATAATACACAGTATGCTCTTTAGCATTTAGTTATGTAGTTCATTAACTTTTTATCTTCCGGAGAAGACCAATGATAGAAAGGAAAGCTTCAATACTAGATAAGATATGTAAATTAAAAAACCAGTGATATTACATCAAATAATGAGAGCTATTGGATGATAAAGCTAAAATATTATCATTACAAGATATAATTAATAATAATATTAAGCTTTTAAACGTGACAGCCCTATATATATTTTGGAGATAATGGATGACTAATTATAATTATATTGGATTATGAGAGTTACTACGTAAACTATTTTTCAACAACTTCGTTTTATTTTTTCTTTAATAAGTAAGAATTTAACTTAATCTTTTGATAACTTTACAGTAAAAAAACCCCAATCTATAGGTATCAATATGTACGACGGCTGTTATCTTATGGATTCATAATATCCTGGATATACATGTAATGCTACGTCGTAGTAAGAATTGTGTCCTTTGCAATTTGCGTACAGAGGTTAACCTATCTTTCCTATTTCATTAACCTTATTATGATAGTGCTTGTATTAAAACAATTTTTCTTCTAGTTACTCATCGACAATGCACTACACCGTGCTAAATGTAAAAACTTATCTACAATTCTGTGCTGATTTATCATTTCAAGACTATAATATGTGATATACGAGAAAAATGTGATGTGTAATATAATAATTTTCTCAATTACTGTATTTATTATTTTACAACTGCAAGAGATTTCTACATATAGGTTCGATATTGTTAAGAATACTTTTAAATGTTCTATCTATTTTCAGATGTGTTTTAACTTTAATTAATTATATGCTTACGTACTGGAATATAAAATACTGTATAAAATACGCATACAATTTTTTTTTGATCACTTCTCCCACGGATGTGATCTACATAGCAACGTGTTTTTGTTCCTATTTTTATTACTAATATAAAATAAAAGATTCCTTGTGCTAGTTTCAAACATGTTTAAAAATATTATCCTTTTATACACACAAGAGTCGCGATTTGCACGTTATATTCATGGAGAACTATATACTAGTATATTAAATATCTATATTACTTTTAGAGATGTAATTCAAAAAATATGTCAAAGCTTCAAATTGTACCGGTACTTCAGCATAGTGTAAATGCATAAGAAATGGAGATGATAAAATTACTGCTCAAGACTGCATTATATTATCGATATATACTACAATACTGACGGATAATTAAACCAGCTTATTTATCATGCTTTACCTTCTTTATATTTTCACCTTATATAATGATACTCATTCCTTAATTCGTATTTATATGTCTGTCTATATGATCATGTTACTATTTGTATTATCAATATTATTTTTGACAGATTACCTATGCTATGTATTCATATGAAAAGCAAAAATATGATGGTTATAGGTAGTAGCCGGGATTTTACACAACATGACTTTAATTGATTATATACATTATGACAATTTGTTCTACTAGACCAAACCTACAGTAATCTCTGTTCTGTGCCTCTACAAGCACGGCTTGATAATAGCAGAATTTTGAAATTGATCATGATAAATCTGCTAGCTTAACAAAGGAAAATATCGTTGGTCTCTCGATTAGACAGCGTTCGTCAGTCAAATATTTTATGTGGAATCTAGCTGAAGATTTAAATAATAATAAAAATAAATGGTTGAAATTATCGCAATAAAAAAACAATAGCAACGTCGATTACGATAATGACAATACAGGATAATAAATTCAACACAACATATAATTTCGCCAACTTGTAGTTTTGGAGATTTAAGTGAACAAGTGCATCAATAGGTGATCCGATATTGGTACCACTGTGAGAATGGTTAGAGTAATAATATATTAATGAATAAGTAGCAATAATTCTGTTTTCCTTAGCTGAAACCATTGACATTTCATATTAGAATCAAACAACAGATATAAACGATGGTATGTGTAAGTGTAAGTATGACTAGCCAGCACCTTCTCAAATTTACCGTACACGTGACCCGAAAAAATCGCGGATACATTTGTTTCCATAGAAAATTTAGTGATAAAAAAAAGGTACTTTCAAATTACTTCAATAATATCGAAATAAACAACAATACTGATACCAGTATTGTTTCAGCCACAATCTACTGATTGTCGTTGTTTTAAAGCTGTAGTCATGATTACAAAACTAGTGATTATTTCATCATATTGGTCAATATCGTGAATGACAACATCATGATCGAACTTCAAATGACTATCATCCATAATACACGCTACCTATAAACGACATTTCTATTCGTTTTCTTTTCATATATTTAGATTTCTATTCCATTTCCTCAGTCATTATTATCCTTTTCGTTCAATGAGTGACAGATATGATTAAATAAGATAAGGTATTAAAATAGATAATAGAAGATGTGGTCTTTTCTGAGAATCTTTAGGCTTATATTGAAGTAAATAATAAAAAATAGTAATTGTATTCAAGTCTATATAGTATTTATACATTATCTATTTGTTCTCTATAATATGTTTGATAAAAAATGTAAGTACATAGGCATTTCGAGATTTATTTTAATTATTAATAATAATAATTTTTACTATCATCATCATTAAATCGTTACTATTATTTTTATTTTTATTTTTATTATTATCATAATGATCATCATTATTATTATTACATTATAGTTCCTTTTCCTGAGATTCAAATTCCCGGTTAAAATGAGAAGGGGCTAGGGGGTGTATACAAGTATATCAACGCCCAGTTAATATTGAAAGTCTAGAAATAGAAATATGGTTAAAATAAAGGTATTGTTTTGATTAATTAGTCCTGATGATTGCTTACACTCTGAGACGCTTGAGAAAACTTGTGATTATAGTGGTGAGTTTGCTGAAACTCAAAGCTAGTATGTATAAACCTTCCTTAAAAATAGTTTAACCCCTCTACCTCTTTGATACGTATGTATTGGTGTCCAATGAAGATATAATGGATTTGCGTAACTATCATAATTAGGTGAATTGAATTTAGTTTTTTATAATGACAGTGAAGAATATAATGATTACCAGAGAAAGAATTACTTGTGATATGTAATTCTGAAAAGTTGGAAGGAGAAACAAAACACAGTGCTTAGAACTGGCAAGTTATGACAGCTCTTCCACTGATATCGTCTCTGAATATTTTGCTTTAACTAAAAAATTGGGGGAAGCCGACACATTGAACTCCGTTAATTTCCAAGTTTACAGTACATTCTGTTTTTTTATTTTTGTGGAAATAAGGGGGTGTGAAATTACCGATATTAAAACAAATTGAATGTTTTTCATTCTGGCGTACTTTATATTATGTATTTAATAAAATATCTAAATTATAATATTACTACTAATTGTATGACTTTATTGTATATGTTGTACTCTCTATTATTAGCAAATCTATGTGATTTTTTAAAGCATTATATAGCATTATGTTATACACTGCCATAAGTTGGTAATATATATCAATCCAGTCTGCAATTTCACAAGAAATCAAACATCTTAAAAAAATACGTACAAGTACATGCCTTTATTAAACTCTTTTAATAGAAATGATTTTTACATTCTATTTATCTTCTCTGCTATTTACTATTCAAATGACAGTACTCAACAAGACGATTTTAATATATCGTATAGTCGGGAATTCGATCCAGGAAATATCCACAAACAAACACCATCAGCTCCATGGAAAAGAAGGATCTTCACGAACCCAAATTTCTGGAATACGCCCGAGTTGCATTTTTTTTGTAGGGGCGGTGTTGCTGCACATTTTTATTTAACCATACGAGTTGCATTATATTTTATGCAAGCTTTAAAATTAGTTGTACGTATGGCCGACAAAGATCCTTAAGCTCTTTTTGTTCCTGGTTTTATAGCTGAAGAATTTTTCTTAAATAACACTAATGCAATAAATCAAAGTATAGTAGTACGTCAAATGTACATATGCTTTATTTATTTATTTTTGGTTCTGTCAAGAAATTCAATTTTTCTGATCATATTGAAAATGAATGTGAAATTAGTGACGGATGAAGGTTAGCGGACATAAATTAATGTCGGGGGCTCTACTATATATTGATCCCTCGATTGCTTCCAAAAGTTGTGAACTATCATTGTACATATCAACCGGTATATACGAGTGGTTCGTTTCTAAGTTACTACAATTACATTATATAATACAATGGTGTCATCAGGCAGAAGCAAAAAATTAACCAAATAACAAAAGAAAACAAATCGTGAGAGTAGTTTATCCAATTTTTTTGAAGTTTACAACTTTACTTGACATTTATGATGCAAGGGATAAAAGATGTTCGAGGGGAAGGGGAATGGCGTTTTTGATAGTTAATTATTTATAAGAAGTAGATGATGATAATGATGATGAAGATGTTTATAATGATGATAACTATGATGTATAATTTGTGTATGCTATCTATTATTTAGATGTTTATATATTTATCGGAGGAAAGACGGGAATGAATGTAGCTATAATATTTTTTAAAGTGCTTTGATATGGAATACTTCTTCACCTGCTCGCTTGACCAAACTATATCGTTCCAACTGATAAGATTCATACATTTGTGATGCGAGCTTTGCTGCTTTTAGATGCAATGGTTTACGAGTTGCTTTAAGAGCATATTCTCGATCCACCCATATACACATGGCAAGACATTCACGATGTTCATTCAAATCGCCATACCAATACTGTCACCAAAAATATAATAATAAAATATATAAATTAAACAGTCCATTTAGATATATTCAAATTATTTCGTCGTTGTTATTATTTTACCTTCAAAAGACCACCACTATGAACAGCCTCTTGTTGTGCACGAGCATCTGCTTCATATAGAAGTTGACTATCTGCATCTGCTTTACGAACACTTCGGAAAGCAACAATAAACCATTCACCTTCGGCTTCTTTTCCGAGTCGTTGGGCTGTTTCATTCCAGTTGAATGTATCAACAATAGATACATGGACATAATCATCTGTAACCACATGGAAATAAGGTAGAGCCTTATCAAGCAATACCTTGTCCACCGGTCTTAAGCTTTCAATAAAATTGGCAAGATCTTCGGGCGATTCATTAGTCCATCCGGAAGGACCAACTGTATCATTAAGAATACTTCGCCCCTGAAGGTCTTGTGCAACAATAGCTTGTTCAATATCCCGAGCATCTTGATTCACATTGGTTGGTACGGAAACAGATTGTTGTTGATTATTATTGTTTGAAATCATTTTTTATACTCCTTTTTGATGAAAGAGAGAAGTTAAAAAAAATACAAAAAAAGGAAAACCAGGGTTTTCGATGGATAAAAAGAGGAAGAAGGAGAAGTAGTTTTGCACCCAACAAAAAAAAAAAGAAACGAAAAAATCTTTTTAATTTATATTCTGTTTTTTCCAGATATCGGCGGCTTCAACAAACGATTGGTTTCAGGGGTAAATAATTATTGGGAAATCTGGGTTGTGAAAGTTGTGTTAAATGTACTTGTATTTTACCCCTTGAGGATATTCGCTGAGCTGGATGATTGGTAAGTTTTCAAAAATGCTCACACCGACATTGGATGGTGTGCTAGCTTACTGTTGCATATTTCCTTCTATTGAAACCTTTAAAAATTGCGTGATTTATAGACTTAGATGACACATAATTATTTGTCTGGTTCTCTCTCTCTCTGTCAACAACAGCAATCCCCCTTGTTGTATTATAATATTCCTCTCTAGTTTTTCCTCCTATGATCGCCTTTATGTTGATCTATACACACATCCAACTTTAATCATTTCTTTTTAGAAAAACAAAATAAAATAGCAAATGTTTTTCTACAAAGTGTCGGAGGAATTTTCTTTTATTTTTGATAATAAAAAATAAATTAGTAGAAAGTAGTAGGACGCTTGGCAATGAACAAACGACGTTGGGATTTTTCAGTACGTTGAACACGATGGGGAAGGGGGAAAGAAAGCTTGTCATTCAAGAGTTGTCTGATGTATTGACGACGGATATCAGCAGATTTAACTTCGGCAACCTAAATAAATTTATGTAAATGTTTGTGTTACAATCAATGCTAAAATATAATCAAACTTTAATAATGATAAGATTGAAGTAATATAACGTACACGGATGATTTGAACAGAAGAGAAACGGGCACGATGACGAGCAGCCATATCTTGGTCTATATATAAAATATAAAAAATAAGAAGACGATTAATTTTTTCCACCTTTCTTTTTCCTTCCTCAAAAAATAAAATCAATAGATGAAAAACATACAGCATTGACCGACAGCTTCGACACGGGACATGCCACGGTATTCCTTGTACATATTGTGAGTACCAGAACGAGAATCATAACGAATCCAGATACCAAAGTTCTTAATTTGTTCAGGTCGCTTTTCGAAGATCTATAAGATAATTATGCATAATACCAATCTTAGTTTAGCCTTGTCATATTTATATATACAAAGTAATGTCACTTTTATAATATATTTTCATACCTGGTTAATAGAAACAATTTCACCAGCAGCCTTCTTGACCTTGCGAAGCTTCTTCAAGAAGTACCAGAAGCGCGACTTAGCAACAACCTCATTGGGGGCAAAGATGCGCATGCGGTACAACTTCGGAGCCACATCCTTCTCCGAAGGAAGCTTACGGCCAACCACCTTTTAATATAAAAATAAAATGCGTGTTAGGTTCTTTTTTTGATGCATAAATCTTTGTCGCTTTTTTTTTTATCAGTAATGCTCGTCTTATAATTTACCTGGTACTCGTGGAACTAAGAACAATAAAAATAAAAATAAGAATTCATTATATAAAGTTAATTCCCAATTTTAGAAATGGTCCACATTTGGAATTAACTTCATCAATAAAACAGTAGAAAAAAAGAAGAGAAAATGCATCCATCCATTATCTCTATGAATCCATCCATCCATGAATGATATTCATCAATTCGTTCATGCATTCCATTCTCCCCTCCTCTTCACCCTTTTGATGACTTACTCGCGACATTTAATTGAAGGAGGGACTTTTCTTCGCACAATGCGCTACCATCATCTAATGCAACAACTGAGATCAAAATTATTTCCTTTTCTGGATGACTCAGAAACTCTGATAATACCTTATCTATCACTGACACTTATATACCCATCTAGTAACCTTCCCCCCTTTTTTTATTAAAGTAATAACGTTGATTCATGCAAGGAAAAAATATTTGTAAGAAAGACGTTATCGCTATTTATACTAATATATAATGTTTGTTTTTTGATAATATATTTAACAAAAGAGTTATATACGTAGTAAAGAAAAAAAGAACTCATGTGAACTGTTTTGTCGTTGATGCCGAGTTATAATTTAACCTGTACTATATGAATAATGATGCTTTTGATGTAGTATGCAAGTTGACAAGAGGTATCAGTTTAAGCAGATGTAAATCCCGAACGAGTGGGTGCGATAACTGCTGACCGAACGGTTTGATTCATGTATCCATTTAACACTCCAGTGGGTCGATCTCGTAAAATGACTCGAAGAATACGACCTAAATTATTATATAAATATTTTGCACTAGCTTCTTTATATACTACTATCTAAAATAAAAATAACTTACCATCAGCCACTTCATTATCCAACTTGTTTATACAATCCAATGCTGATTGTTTATGAACAAACTCAACTTCTGCTTCACCAACCGATCGTCCCATTTGATCAACAGCAATATCACAATTGGATACTTGACCGAATTGTAAACAAATCATCTAAATTCCAAATAACATGTGTGAATAAAATTAAAACGAAATTTCCATATTTTTTCAAAACTTCTCCACTACCAACTTACACGAATATCTTCTGCATTGGTTCCTGGATCCAGATTACTTATCAATACAATAGCTGGTCCAGATTCTCCTCGAATACTAATTCCATTGCTAACACCGTTATACATCATAGAAGAGCTACCATACGAAGACCCACGAATAGCAAAACCTCGCTTGGTAGCCATTTGGGTTGGTATCCGTGTACTTGGAATTCCTTGAGGGTATTGATTTATTCGTCCGGAATTTTTATTGAAATTATTATTATTGTTATTGTTACGTGGCACTTTCTTGGTAATAACGATATCGGATGGTTTGACAGAACTCGACACATTGTTGTTCTTTTGACGTTCTTGTAGTTGTTGCTTTTGTTGTCTTCCATTTATACCACCAGCACGCTATATAATGAATGAAAAATAGATATTAATCCTCTTTCGTTTGAAATGTAAAAGTAATCGAAAGAAATAAATAATTCACTTACTCGTAAGTTGAAAGTATTATTGTTTCTGGCTTTATTAATGGTTTTCGATCTGGAACTTATTGTAAGATTGTTATTGGTTCCTTTTCCGCCTGGTCGCACATTGTGATTATTATTAAATGATTTTCCAATGGTATTGTGATTATTATTATTACGTCGACCATTTCCTACTTTATTATTTTTATTATTATTATTGTTACTGGGGCCTTTGTTTGTTTTGTTGTTTTGGCGTTGTTGTTGTTGCTTATGTTTTTGATTTTTTGAGCTGTTATTATTTTTACGTTTCTTGATAATATCATCAAGAGCAGTGTCGAGATCCATTGCTGTATTCATTTTGTAATGGTTTCCTTTTTTTATTTCGATTAAGTGAGAAAAAATGGATTACAAAGTAAATTGCGATGAAAAAAAGGTGATAAAAGGAAGCAAAAGTCAAAAAGTGAAAAAGTACCTTTTTTTTAAAAACTTCTTTTAAGCGTGTTCGGCTTCACCCAATGATATCGAAAATTTCAATACAGTCCAAATGATATAAACACTCACCAAGATCTTTTTTAACCTTGCATTAGTGATTTTTTTTTCGGTTTGTTTAGTTAGAAATACACAATTAATAAATTGAAAGATAATACTATTAGATAGTAAATGATATATATTTACTATTATGAATATACTTTATTTAATTAAAATTAGACATATACTTCAAATTATGTAACCATGACAAGAAAAAAACCAGTCGCTTATACGTATCCTCTTTACATAGCAACAGAAGTGCTTTGATATATTTAAAGTTATGTATGACTTCTGATATTTTATGTTGATTGATTGGAATGTAAAATGCCAAAAATAAAAATATTACAGCAAAGATCAGAGCAATGATACAATAAGAATTAATCACTGAAAAGTTTTGAGTAGTAGCAGTACTAGGAGTTTTGAACTATTCTAGAAAGATACTGTCCTATGTATGATAGCATCGCTTTCTTGGTATTAGATTATCACCTGGGGTTTATAATACGTAAAAACAAGGAAAGTGATAAAAGCTGTAATATACTCCATGTTATTATAGAATCACGCTGAAGAGTAAGTTGTTCCACTTGATTTTTCCAGGCTATATTACTGCTACTAGTATAGAAATCTTATTTTTTTTATTATGAGTTACTCAGTTACATATTAATAAAATGTGAGATCAACAAGTTTCTGGTTGTTATATAGAAGTGTATTATAACAATGACCTAATTAAAGTTTATATTTACATTTGATAGTATTTACTATGTATCACAAAAAGTTTAAACAATTGACGTTCATTTTTGTTCCTGTCAAAACTTTTTTTTTCCTCACAGCATCAGACATCATGATAAATTTTCAGTTATATTTTGTCTTGTATAAAAAATATTATATTAAAGAAGCAAAAGAACATTTTTTAATGACACATAATCGATGGATAAGATCACTATCCAATCGGATTGACTGTTTCATTTGAGATTTGTAGCTGCGAAATCTAAAAAAAAATAAGCATTATTGTCTTCTTTTTCCTTCTTTTATATATCCCCTCTTGATCATTCAGATAAAAAAAAATGAGTGACAAGGCGTCTTCTTATACTATTTTATGGGCTTCACAAACTGGTAATGCAGAATGGATTGCTAAAAGCATTCATTCCGAAGCAAAGGAACGAGGTTATGTTGGTGATTGCCTTCCCATGGATGTTTATGAAACGGTGAGTTCTCCATCTATTTCCCTTTCTGCTAATTCATATTTGTGTGTTTTATACCACAGAGGTTATCATAAAACAATTCAACTCTTTTCTATTTCAATAAGACATTACTTTTTTTTTTATCTCTATCATTACACCGTTTCCTTTATTGTTTTTTTTTTCTGACACTATATACAACCGTTTTATGAAATTAGGTTGGACTTGACAAGGTGCGTGTCTTGATTATAGTCGCCGCGAATACTGGTGATGGGGATCCACCAGATCATTCTCTTAAATTTTGGCGTTTTATGCGACGAAACAAAGATACTGGATATTTTAAAAGCTGTCAATATACTATTCTTGGTTTAGGTGATACCAATTATACCAACTTCAACAACACTGCCAAACGTTTAGATAGGAGGCTCAAGGATTTAGGTGCTACTTCATTCTACCCAAAGGGTTTAGCTGATGATGCTGAAGGGTACGGTATATGATAACCGGGGTATAAGAAGTTGGAAAAAAAAGGGAGCTGAAAATGGGGATTTCTCGATACATATATAAATATATCTTATTTGTGACTTATAACGAATGATAAATGTTATATACATCATATAGTCTCGAAAGCGTTGTTGATCCATGGATTGAAAAACTCTGGGACGCTTTACCCAAGGTTCTTGAAAAGAACAACGAAGGAAGTAGTGAAAAGGTAGATGATTTGGCCAAAAAGGTTGAAGAAGTTAAGATTGAGCCTACCAATCCATATTCTCCAGATGAACGAGCCAAAAATATTCCACCTGAAGCTGAAAAGTATCTAAATTTGGAAAACTCCTTGGTTGAAAAAAAGAAAACCAAAGACCATTTGGGTCACGCATTGAAGCTTGATTTCTCAGGTTTACAAAGTGGAATGCAATTATCGGGTATGCCTCGTGTTCCAGCTGCTTCTATAAAATTGGTACGCTTGGAAGCTACTCGACCTATCAATGAAACACCATCAACCCAATGTGTAGTCACACCTGCTCCTATCACAGAAGCATCTGTATCTCGTGTACAATGTTTGACAACCCAAGAGGCTATGAAGCGTACATTACATGTTGAATTGGATATTGGTGAGGGTTTGGATTATGAACCTGGAGATGCTTTTGGTGTCGTAGCACCTAATGATGAATCACTTGTTGAAGCTATTCTCGAAAGACTTGTTCCATCTACTGCTGAAGCGTATCAAGCACTTTATAATGTTGAAGGAGATGGTAATTTTTACGATTAAATGGGTTGCAGTTAAATAATATTTAGTTTGATAGTGTTACTAAATGCTAGTATTTTACGTCTCTTCTATAGGTCTTCCCACACATTTACAAAATTCCAAGTCTGTTACTTTGGCTGATTTGCTTCGTAATGTCGTGGACTTGACAACAACACCAAGAAAGGCTCTACTTCGTATGTTGGCCGATTATACATCGAATGCTGAAGAAAAAACTAAACTTATTTATATTTCCAGTAAACAAGGTGTTGCCCAATTCAATTCTGTACGTGAACAAGTGCCCACTTTGCTTGATATTCTTAAAACATTTCCAAGTTGTAATCCACCTATCGAGCGACTTCTTGACGCGTTACCACCTCATATGCCTCGTTATTACTCTATTGCCAGTTCACCACTTAAGTTTCCTGGCAAGATCCATTTTGCATTCAATATTATCGATTACAAGAACATTTATGATGTTCCTCGTAAGGGTGTTGCCACTCCTTGGTTAGATCAATTGACTGGTTACGTAGCTGCACGATCTACCAAAACTGGTAATATGGTAGATGTTGCTGCTAAATCGATTAAGGTTCCTATCTTTAGAAAAGAAAATACCAATGCATTTATCTTACCTAGTGATACCAAACGTCCTTTGGTTTTGATTGGTCCTGGTACAGGTATTGCTCCATTTATTGGCTTTTTGCAACATCGTCAACAGCAATTACGTATCCGTAAATCAATGGGTGGTGTAGGAACTCATCCTTCGCGTGATATCAAAAAGGAATTTGGTGATATTTGGGTCTATTATGGTTTCAGAGAACGTGCCAAAGATTATTTGTTTGAACAAGAATTGGAAGAATTTGTAAAGGATGGTACTATTACCAATTTGCGTTTGGCTATCAGTCGTGATGAACCTGAAAACAAGACTTATGTACAAGATTTAATTCGTAAGGATCTTGACAAGTTATATGAATTGATTGTAAATCAAGACGCAGCTTGTTATGTTTGTGGTGATGCTAAAGGTATGGCTAAAGGAGTCAATGATGCACTTGTTGAAATGTTGGTTCAACATCATCAATTGGACGTTGTAGCAGCCAATAAACTTCTCATAGAATGGATGGGTAGCCGTAAATATCTTCGTGATTTGGTAAGTGATAAAATAATTTTATATTTATATTTTATATTTTAATACAAACGTGGAGAAATTTTACTAATTATTGGTTGCTAAATATAATAGTGGGCATAAAAATAAACAACAACAACAACAACAAAAAAGAAGTATCTTTTCTTTCTTTTTCTTTCTAATATCTATGAATTCATTCTGTAAATGGTTTTTTTTTATCTATTTTCTTTTCTTTTTTTTTATACACAATTCCACTCATATTAATATTTTGCTTTTCAACAAGCAATCACTTCCCCTTCCCCCCCTTCCCTCGCTTTTTATAATAGCATTTTTTTTTGTTTCTTGATAGTATATTGTAAATTACGTATCACTTTTCTTTCTTTTTACACCATTTTTTTTTATCATTTTTTTATTTTCATTTTTTTCTTCTCTTGTTTTCTATTCCTTCCTGCATTTTAGAGCTTTGCCATTAAAAGATTAATAATCTTTTCGATAGATGGATCAAGAGGAGAAGCCGCTTCAACTGCATTATACATATATATTTCGTTATTATTAATATCATTATTTTTTGTGAATATAAAAACACATACATTCATTCCCATTCTAATAATAAAAATCACTCTTTCCCCTTCCCCTTTTATATCCTTGTCTCTTATCCATATTTAAACTTACCAGCCTTTTTGAATCGTTCAGTATTAATTTTTAAACTTGGATCTTCCTTATTAATTTCAGTAACCTTCAATAAACTTCGAAGAGCCAATACCCATTGAGATTGACGAAGATATACTTCAAAACCAAGGTTATGGGTATCAATCGAATGAGGTGCCACAAGTTGCAATTGTTTGATGAATTGCATAGCGTCTTCTAAAGGTGTCTTTGTATGAAGATACTTTTCACCGTTTGGATCCTGATCAACAGGTTGTTTGGTACCATCAGGTTGCTTTTTGGCTACAGGTACTTCTTCTTTCTTTTCATTTGTTTTCTGTGCTTTAAGTTCAGCCTTACGTGCTTTGCTTCGTGCCTTTTTCTTTTCAGCTTCAGTCATACCACTTTCATCAAGTCCATCGCCGTTGCTAGATTTATCAGCAAGAGCCAAGTATGCCTATATAGATAAATATTATGCAGGTAGAAAGAAAAACAATTAATATCTAAGACATAATCCCGTCAACTTTTTTTTGTATAACACTCATTTTCTTTTTGCATAATATATATATATATACCTCAACAGCACCCTTAGCAGCCCTAAGATAGAAATGATGATCACGGACATGATCTTCATATCGAAGAAGACTAGTAATGGTTATAAAAAAAAAAGAGGAGTTTTGTAAGTCTCTTTTATATTACTGGAAAAGAAAATGGAAATTATTTCTGGGGGAAATTTTGCCCTACCTGACATAAGCGCGAAGAGTCATTTTACGCGTACAATAAGTATGGAAATCAAATTGATCATCATAAATATCATCATAAATCTTCTCAATGATATGGAATCGCTTCAAAGCCTTTCCATATTCCTTTTGACGTAAATAAGCATAACCTTCTTCAATGTTAAACCATTGACATTGCATATCAACCAAATCTTGTACAGCTGGAACATCTTTACGAGTAAACAAAGCAAGAATTTCTTCAGCTTCTTCAATTCGGTTAACACGTAACATATATTTTGCACATTTCGAGTTGATAAATCGATCTTGAAGATCCAATTCACGAGCAATATTCATTTGATCTGCAGCTTTATCCAAATGACCTTGATGCTATAATAATAATAATATACCCATCATTCCCTTATCAGTGTATGATTCTTTTTTTTACTCTTTAATCCATTCACTATAATTTTTTTTCTGACCGTTACTTACCTTAAGAATTCTGGCCTTGGTCATATAAAGTTCGACAACAGTAGGACTATGATTGATAGCAGCTTGAATGGTACTAATAGCCTTATCATGTTGGGAGTGATAGTCATAATGTTGAGCAATATAGTACAATGTCCATAAAAGAGCAGTTGGTGGTTCCTTTTGACCATCAGGAGTAAAGCTACCAGATTTTTCCAATGATTCACGGTAACTCAAAACTAACTTTTCAATAACAGCATGTTTTTCACTGTTGCTATAATATTTCTTGGTGCTAGCAAAGAGTGAAGGGATACCCTTACGAAGAGCATTTTGGAGAACAGTATCGATTTTCAAGTTGAACTTGTCACCTTCAGCATATTCCAATACCAAATTTTCAATAGCTTTGGATTTGGGATACTTGTCATATGTTTCGGTCAAGAATCGATAAGCATCAGCACGTTTGCTTTCTAATTAGTTTGTTATTATCATCATTATTAATCCTACCGATCCTTTTTTTTTCTACGTTTAGTTTTATACACCCGTGTCTACATATCAAGAAATAATTTACCTTCATCAAGTCCCTTTAGTGTTAACAATGCCTTAATATAGGCACGATCATGAGGATTTTCTTCAACCAAACCCCAATACCCCTTTTCGGCTTCATCCTTTTGTCCTAATTTCGATTGAAGTTCCGCACGTTTTTCTCGAAGAGCACGTTTATCCATGACTTCATTTTCAATCTTTTCTAAATGCTCCAATGCACCCTTATGATCACCCATTTCTTCCAAAAGTGAATTATGGTACATAAGTAATTCGGAATGTTCAATCTTGTTTCCAATATCCTAAAGGATTACAATATATATATTTAGCTTTCTTTTATCATTACATACACCCTCTCTTTCTCTTCCTCTCTTGATTCTACTTGATCAATCCAGGTATTCCCGTTCTCAATATTCAATATGTTACTTAGATATAAATATATTTTTACCTTGACAGATTCTTCATGTGACGTCAAAACATTAAGAGCTTTATCAGGTTTGCCAGCAAGTTGATATGCGACAGCTAATCCAATCCAAAAAGGTGGATTTGTAGGTCGTTGTTGCAATAATTGGGTTCTAGTTTCCTATTATATATTTAAAACGTATACAAACGAGAGAAGGCAAGAATATTATATTATTATTAGCATTATACTAGTAACGGTAGAGATGAATGTTTATCCTTAAATTTTTTTTACTTACGATTAAAGCATCATATTGACGCATTTGAGTTTGCAATAAAGCAAAATCTCTTAAAATATGAATATCATTCTTGTTATACTTCAAAGCATGAGTATAACATTTTGCTGCTTCAGCATAGTTCTTGTCGGCACGATGCAACAAACCATATACATGCCAGCCTATTCAAGTAATAAGAATAATATTATTAATTTTTGCTTTCATTAATAGCGATACTTTTTTTTACAGTCCATAAAAATTCTTACAGATATGTGAAGTCAAATCATTTTGTACACCCCTCTTGACATAATCGTAACCTTCTTCCTTCTTTTGGAGATTATTAAGGAATAAACCTTTCATAGCCATTGTTTCTATCCATAAAAAAAGATAAATGTTTCTGTTGTTGTCAATGCCAAAATCTTCAGCCTGGATTGGCGTTCTCTTCCTCCCTTCCTTTTGTTTCTTTCTCAAAATTCAATTACCTCCATGTTCAGGGAACTTTTTCAAAATGGAATCGGCGAGTTTTAAGCCTTTTTTATATTGTCGATGCTCATACGTTTTCTATTATACCAAAAGAAAAGAACAATATATCATGTAAGGTGTGGAGAAAGGTTAATATATTTGATATTCTTGGTTTTTTTTTTTTGTTCTACCATTTATCCAGGGCGAGAAAAATGTAATCAAGTAGTTTCGAGCTTTTCTTTTTTTTCGCGATGAAATGAAAATAACGTAATTTTTCGTTATTATTATTTTACCAAAATGTTTTTGAAAATGGCGCTTTCTTTTGGAGGAAGTTCTCGTTTAGGAGGCATGTTGATATGGTTTAGAATTACTTTTAAACGAAAGAACCAGAAAAATCGTTCCTTTTGTCACCGAAATAATAGAAAAGAAAAATAAAGAGAACCGTGTTCTGCTTGGCTTCAAAAGTGGCGCTGTTACTCACTTCCTATCGAGTGACTTTGATTTGCTGTCGTTACCCCGCAACACTTGTCAGGAGAGCTAACAAGCAAAAGTTATGAAATTTTCAATGCATTGTATCTTGACCTTACTGATATTCTACACATAAAAAGGTGTCAAAATTTTTAGACCAACACACATTATAATGACAGGCTTATCCACAAGAGTAACACTTATTTAGCCGCTTACATACAGTATTATGATGTGTCCATATTATGTAACACTAAAAATAAATACTTTTCAATTGTCACAACTTCATATGAGCTATCGTGCTTACTTGCTGTACGTAACGATACAGTAAAATAAAATCAAAAAAGAAATATTAACTGCGTGTTATTTATGAAAAATTGATCACTTTATATCAAAGTCATAAGAATTTTCAGGCTGTGTACGTAGACTCATAATAATTATATATATGATATATAGATGGTAGGACAGGAGATAATTACATTATATTGTTACTGATCTTTTAGATTTGTAAGTGAGAAGTCTGTTCAGGACGTTGAAAGGAAGATAAAAATAGTATGGCTTTGAATGGCATTTACATATCCCTAAAGAAAGAAAAAAAAAACCCAGAACCTTTTTATTGATACCTAAATAGATAAATAAAGGAAGCTTTAATTTTTGAACCAATATCGCCACATACTATTATATGCATATATGTACTTATACACACGAATGATTATGTTATGAGTGAGAAAACAAATAATACAATTAATGTATATATCTAGTCACTACTATGTACATAGCTTATAGCATTCCTACTACCTACTGGCAGTTTATTAAACTAGGTTATTATTATCCTTCACCATTAAATTTTTACTTTAAATATAAATTCTTATACAATACTATTACTCAACCTTTAGTTTATTATATTACAAAGATAAATCACTTAGAAAGCATTGTAATAATACTTAAAATCACATGCAACATTATTCTGTTTGTATATATATTATTTATTTATTTATTTTTTTAAAAAAAGCCAATGTATCAGTAAGTTGTGTGAATTTCAAACAACCCGACAGGAAGCACGACGAGAACGTTCATTGGCAAAGCTTCCCAAAAAAAGTATTATTTATTCCCTCAGAAGCACGTGTATGTTGATCCCAAATGACGCGTTATCAAATAGGAACGGATGAGAATGTAGTCTTGCCAAACATTATTCTTGCCACGCCATCTTGCCAAATGTTATCCTTGCCATGATTCTATACCCATCATCAATTACCCGCCAGCAATTGAGACTTGCATCCTGCAACACCACGCACTTGTATTACCCTCCTCGAGAATACATGTATAGTCTCCTTTAGGTCATACTATACTGGTTTATAATAAATCTCCCAAGTGTCCAAATCACATCCCTCACCAACATTATATGGAGCGCAAGATCCAGCTTGTTAACATACTTCTGGTTTTGTTTGTACCTTGGTTCCAACAACTATCACTGATTTTGACACTATCGCTCGATATTGGTTTGACCAGAACCATATCAATTGGTACGCTTGGACAGAATCGAACGAAATCGCAGGAGGTACAAAATGGGTTCACCAGGTTGCTTGAGGATTACTTTCATCCAGGCCAATTGTGACAACCTTTC
This sequence comes from Circinella minor, assembly GCA_016758965.1. Taxonomy (NCBI): domain Eukaryota; kingdom Fungi; phylum Mucoromycota; class Mucoromycetes; order Mucorales; family Lichtheimiaceae; genus Circinella; species Circinella minor. The sequence goes on from JAEPRB010000156.1 coordinate 47,358, forward strand.
AACTTGAATCCAAAAGCCAAGTCACCGTCATCCAGTTGATAATTTAAACCACACCAAATACAAAGGTCCATGTCACTGATGGGATCATCCACCCGTTGGAATAAGTAGATACCTTGTTAAAAAAGGAAATATGACAGGCATTGCTGCCACTGGATGAAACTTTGCCTTGTACTAACGTTTCACCTACCCAGTTAAAATGGGCGTATCCGTAAGGCATTAGTGAACCGAAAGCACGTGAATTATCAACTATGGTTGAAATGATTTGACAATGCTGTCACTGCTGAGCAAATGCCTGGTAACAAATAGTAAAACCCGAGTCTTGTTGGTCTTTCACAAAATTAAAAGCGTGTACTGCTAGCAACCAGCACAACAAACTTCCTTCTTTTGTAAAATATGGAGAGAAAAAAAAAAACGATCGTTATTTGCAGCAACGGGTTGTTCAACCATGACAACCGTTCAAACTGAAGGATTGTAGCCAACTTAAAAAAGTTGCTGAAGAAAGATTGTTGCAGCATCTAACTTCATTCTTAACAATACACAACAGTACGGAATGCCTTGAAAGAACATTCTCCAATAAAAAGACTCACCATTAAAGTAACTAAATCCCTTTCACATGCATACTTGGATTTCACTCTTTCCATTGAAGCTTGTATACCATAATCAGCTCAATTTTCCTTCCTTGTTATTCCCAAAAAAAAGAAAAACAAGGTGTACCAATGGAAAACGTCAATAATCCGAACATGTCAAGCTTACGAAAAGAGTTGAAACCGAATTTGTCAAGGAACAAGAGACATGTCCAAGAACAATCGTTTCAAAAGAACCGTTTGGGTAATGAAAGTTATATTATCATTCGAACCAAGCAGCATTCGTAAAATAATACAAACACAATCATAAGTTGGAAAAAAGTTCCAAACCTCTTTTTTTCTCCAAAAACCTATAAAGCGACTAACCACAAGTCAAAGAAAAAAAAGGCTGCTGTTTTTTTTTTCTCAAAAGTTAAGGAAAAGAGGCGGCAATTAAGAAATCACCTGAAACTTTTTTCCTGGTTCTTTACCAAAAATTAACCCTAAGGTTAAGACTGCATGCTAGTTTCTTTTCTTGTCAGGAAAAAAAAAACGACGCGCATAATATGGTAAGGTAGACTCCAGAACCATGGAAAGAAGTAAAGAAAAGAAGAAGAGACTTTTCATTTTTTCACTCGACTGCGCATTTTTTATAAAAATTCATCTGCCGCAGTAAAGAAAAAAAAAATTAGGCGCCAGTTTTCCTCCATGCTGGACACGTTTAATTTGGTCCTGAAGGGATATTAATTCAAAAATCGGGGGATTACTAAAACCCCAATGGGTTATCAAGCGCATTGAAAATAATGCCTCAACTTCCTTTGATGAACGTTACGAAAAAAAGCTTAGAGAGTGCTCTATACATCTCTGTATGCCGATGAAACTCAACATCCTGAATAAAAGTTTACAAAAGCAAGTCTGTATCATAACTCTTACATGTGAATACGATACAATATATATAGGTATATAAATATAATAAATACGTATTATGAAAATAAAATCGGGTTATCTTCTTGGAATTTTTATTACAAAGGTACAATGAGGCCTGGGCTCAAACAGTTATTTAATGCAAGAGTTGGTACGGATGCTACGTTATTTATTGCCGAACGGCTAACAATAGAAAATCTCGGAACGGAACTCCCTTCACAACGGATCGTGAACGGGAACAAGTAAAAGACATATTGGTCTAATCTCTTATTAAAGTCTTTTGTCTATAATTATAAGTTATACATATATTTAATATGTTCGTATTGGTTTGATTGGTAAAAGAGTTTAGAAAGGTGTATAAAGGAGAACGGAGTGTAATAGAAGCATTCTATATGTGTATTATCTCTGTTTATGTTTTATCCTCTGTAAATAGACATCTACTTGAACATGATATAAGATGTGTATAAATTACTCTTTTCTTTTATCTTTTTCGTATACTTTTTTTAAGCTTACATAGCTACTTTAATACTGACTCGATCTCATAAAACGCGTCATCATCGTAGCAAATAAATTAAAACCAACGACATCGATGTTAACCCATGCAGCTATGGCGTACACGTAAAGTCTAAGCGCTATCAGGATAGCAATTCTACATTCAATAAAAATGGGAACAAGGTATATCAGTTCAAATTAAGAGACTCTAAACTAGTGTAAATTATGAAAATATATAATTCGGTAACGGTAGAAGATAAATAGACTATGCAGATGAGATGTATAAATATGAGTTAGATAACAAAAAGATACATTGGCTGTTTTGCGTATTTTGTGGTTCTTCATTTTGTTGTTACTGGGCCGATAATCTGGGTGACCAATTCTCTACATAATGTTGTTACAATATTTTTATTACTCGTCCGGTCGATATCTATATATACCTGTACTCAAGGATGCTGAGATACAAGAAAGTGACATTGGCTCTCATAAAGAATTCTAAACTACAAAAATAAAGGAATAATTTGGAAATACAAAATTACATATAAGATAGAACTATGTTATGCTAGCTATAAATGCCTACGCGCTATTAAAATGAATTTTCATTAGCATGATGATTTTATTATTATTATTGTCAATAGTAGTGGTATTATAGGCTCCAGCAATGAGCCATTTTTTTAAAGCTTGCTATAATAATCATCGTAACATTTGTTGTCAAAATGATTAAAACCAAAATATGTAAACTGTTGTCATGATAAGTTTACTTGTATCTTTATATATAAAAGAAAGTTTATTTTCTTATAATAGACTGATGTGATATAAGAGATGAAATAATAATATTCAAGCGAATAATGACCTAGAACTTGTTAGTGGTAGATTAAAGCAAAGCAAGCCCGACAAAACGATGCGCAATTTTTTTTTAAGCATCAGCCCCAAATTTTCCAGAGAATTTGGACTGTTCTCTTGTCGACAACCAACTTTCAACCTCTTTTACAGTAGCCAAAGTGAAAAGGTAAAGAAAAAACGTTTGTTTACTATAACGAACTTGAAAGAAAACAGGATTCTTTGTTTTTTTTTTCATTGTTTCTTTTATTATCAAAATAAACTTGTTTGGAGAAAAAAGTTCTGGCATTTGATCATTGTATATTATCTTTGCAACAACAACAATAAAGTAAAAATAATCAGATGACAGCCAATCCTCGGCCTGTCAATAAACTATTCACACCATTAATGATAAATGTTGGACAAAGAAATTGAAGGAGAAGAAAGATCGTATTCTTTTGATTGTGAAAAAAATACTAAAAAAATATTTGAATTGTATATATAGGTTACTCGAACAAACCAAATCGAAACCGGAATCGACTGGTAAAAAACCCAAGAGTAAGTGAATAATATATATACATATATATTGTCGACAAGGATATAATACATGCTAAGAAGGAAAAGGAGAATATATATTAATATATGTATTAAATAAATTATCAAATAATGATTATAAAAATTAGTGGATGACATGAGCAGTGGAACAGAAAGCGATTATGCAAAGTATTGGATTGATTGGTTCTTAGAAACCAAAGGCAATGAATACTTTTGTGAAGTGGACGAAGATTACATCTTGGATCGATTCAATTTAACCGGTTTAAGTCAAGAAGTACAACAATACTATGCAGAGGCATTGGATATGATCACTGATAATTTAGGTAAGAAGACTGAAAAAATAAATTAGTTGTTGTTGTTGCTAATTATATGTGTTATGTATATTAGAAGAAGATTCTTTGAGCGATAAAGCACGAGAACAAATTGAAAAGGCAGCACGACATTTGTACGGTTTAATCCATGCTCGTTTCGTGATCACGACGCGCGGTCTTGCCAAAATGGTAAACTGTTTTTAAGTTTAGAGAAATAAGAATTAATGTTAATGATAAGTAATTAATCAAGGATAATGATGATCAATGATATATTAGCTTGACAAGTATAAGAAAGCAGATTTCGGTCGTTGTCCTCGTGTCCTTTGTAATTTACAACCACTTTTACCAGTTGGACTATCTGATGTTCCGTTGACAAAAACGGTCAAATTGTATTGTCCACGTTGTGAGGATATCTATAATCCTAAATCCAGTCGACATGCATCGATTGATGGTGCTTATTTTGGTACATCATTCCCACATATGTTATTCCAGGTTCATCCAGCTTATATGCCTACTAAATCAATTGAACGATATGAGCCTCGTATTTTTGGCTTTAAGATCCATGATATTGCAGAACAACATCGATGGCAAGATCGTGCACGTGAAGAGTTTCAATGTAAACTTAAAGAAGATGAAGATAAATCAAAACTATCAACTACACGTCAACAACAACCTCGATTAGTTGCTACCACACCATCATCTCAAAAGGTTGAAAGAGGAAATTAATAATGTTTATTCAATAAAAAAAAAAGGATACGTACTGTGCTTATAAATATATATGTAAAGAAAAAAAGAAATACAACTTCAATTTATTCATCATTCCCAATCTCTCTTTCATATTTCGTTATTCATCCTATTTCTCTCATATACTCTTCTCTCCATTCTTTCTCTGCCTTTTCTCTCTCTCTCTTTATTTCTCTTTTACTTTTTTTTTTTTTTTTGTTTTTATTAAAATAAAAAAAAAAACATATACAAAGTTATTATTACAAGTAGTTATTTTCATATTAAAGAAGAAAAATGATAAAAAGATAATTTTATCTTTCTAACCCAACAAATCTAATTTTAGCTGTTAGTCGAATAGATAAATTAGGAATATTTTTTTGCCATAAACATAACTTTTTTTTTTCTTAGTGGTGAGATAGAAAGAGAGAATAACACTTTAATTTATATTCAATGGGCAACTCAAATTCAACTGAAAATAACTCTAATACCGAGACCAAACGAGAAAATAATAATACAGAATCTCGTCACGACAACAGCGACAATAATAATAATAATGAGCCAGCCGTACTTTCCTCTTCTTCTGGATATCAACTAGAAAAGACATCGCCAGCACCACCTGCCATTGTTACAACCGAAGCTTCATCGTCACATCATAGACATGTTCCTTTTCGATTATCCGTAACAACCGTTCCTGATGAAGATAATAGTGCTCCAGCCTCAGCAACAAGTGAAACAGCACCTCCATTATCTTTTCAACAAAATGACCAACCTTCTTCAGTAATTACACCGACAACAAATACCCCAACAACAACTACAAGAACAACAGCGACACCAACAAATATGACTAATACAACAACACCTACTCAAGCAGTACCATTATCAACAGGAAGATCAGGCTGGGTATCAAGTACAGGGAATACAAGTCCATGGTATGGTGGATCGTTATCCTCTTCTGCTTCATCACATCATCGAAGTGATTCAGTTCGTGGACCTTATTATCGTACTCGAGGTATGAGTATTAATCGAGAACAAGAAATAGAAGAAGAACAATCTCAGTCATCATCACAACAACAGTCATCATCACAACGCTTAAATCGGAACAGAAGCCTTGTCCAACATTCAAAAGGTATAATATAGTTCCCAATTTAAATATATAAACGAAGGATATATATATATATTATTAATGCAGGTACCATACATTGTAATATTATAGCAGGAATACCTACAATGATTAGTTGGTCACAAGGAGGAAATAACGTTTATGTTACTGGTACATTTAATGGATGGAAACATAAAATTAAACTTGTCAAGAGGTAAAAAATAATAATAATAATAATAGGAAAAATGATTTAATGGATTATTTTTAGCACACAGGATTTTGCGACGGTTTTAGAACTACCACCTGGAACACATCGATTAAAATTTATTGTTGATGATGAATGGAAATGCTCTAATGAAATGGAAACTGCTACTGATCCGGACGGAAACCTTGTAAATTATCTACAAGTTATTGATGATGAAAATGAAGATGCTATTGAAGAGCTTGGAGGTGGAAGTGGTATAGATCGAGGTAAAATTATCATTGAGAAAATGGTCGTTTGAATAACTGTATTTTTATGTTGTTATCATTTCTAAACATATATATCATGTATATTGATATAATATTAGTTGATACTCGATCAAGATCATCCACACCAACAAGTGAATATACATCTGAAATTCCACCTGACCTTTTAGCACTTGCACAATCTTTGTCTACAGAAGAAGGTCAAGGAGAAAATAATGCCAATGTAGAATGGGATCAACAACAACAACCACCCTCATTACCTCCTCATTTGGAAAAAGTCTTACTAAATTCACAAAATTTAAGTGATGAAGACAATTCCGTATTACCTGAACCAAACCATGTTACTTTGAATCATTTATATGCAAGTTCTATCAAAGATAATGTGATGGCTTTATCAACTACTACACGGTATCGTAAAAAGGTAAGAAAATGAAAAAGGGAATGGGGGTTTTTTTTTTATTGTACAAGAAAGAGAATAATCAAGGTATTCACTCATATATGAATATATAATAATAATAATAATAATAATAGTATGTTACAACAATGTATTATCGACCGGTATTTCCAAAGCAATAATAATAATAAAGAAAAGGGATGAAGAAGAATAAATAAAGATAATATACAAAGAAAAAAAAAAAGAAAAGGAACTATTATTATTAATATTACAAATTAAAATATTCAATAATATTTTTCATTCCTCCAGACCCTTTTTGAGAATAGTCCGTCCATTCTTCAATTGTATCAGTATTTGTTCTTTCAACATCTTCTTCATTCATCCAATACTGTGTATTTTCCTTGAGTTCTTCTATTCGCCGATGAATACGATCATCCACAATTCTTCCAGTAAAACTACTTCGTCGAGCACATACACCTGGTTTACCGGCAATGAAAAGGTCTGCACGGATGGCCATCAGCTTATCAATAATTCCTAAAACACCACTATCATGACCAGCTAAATCTTTTGAAATCGGTAACACAGTCCAATTTCCAGGAGGCTTAATATTATTTTCTTCTTTTGACATCACCTCAGTTTCCAGACTTGTCACCGTGATTTGAAAATGTGTATAAAGATACTGAATAGCTTGATGATGATAAATAGTTAAAGAATTGGGTGAGAAAGAAGCTGAGACAGGCATAAACCCAGCTTCACCTTCATAATTTTGTGTCTCAGTGGTGTTGTCCGATACTGTTTTGTCCACAAAGGATTGGTCAAATAAATGTGGATAATCCGTCAATAAGAAAAATGTAGGTTTTGTTCCTAGTTGTTCTGCACGAGTTTTAATCAAGTCACCTAAAGATTCTGCACAGGGTAATAGCGCATCTGCAGGTTCAGCGCGTTCTGTTCGCCAATGAACAGCTAAATAAGGAGATAATTCAGTGGATAATTTATCTGCAATATCTGTTATACGTTCATTGTAAGGAATAGGTTTTTCTGATGCTGGGTTTTGAATAAATGGGAACCTGTTATAAAATACCATTGTTATGTCAGTATATAAAGGGGGCGTTTTTTTATGATTGGCTTTTATACTCTTATTGTTTCAAAAATAAAAAAAGCCCGCTTTCTATCCTTATCTTCCCTCTTTTTTTTTTTTTTTTTTTTTTTACCTTCGGTCATAGTAAACACTCATTACTTCAGGTACATCATTATCATCTTCTACTTTGAATTCGTTATCATTTTCTTCTTCTTCTTTGCCAGCAAAGAATTCATAGAGAATTCGTTGATATTTTTTTCGTCGGCGAATATTACCACTATCGTGAAGATAAATTGATTTTTCATGCCACTGTGTAAAATCCATTAAAGGTGCAAAACAATTATCGGTTTCACCAATTTGTTTATGGTCTGCACTAAGGTGAACATGGAAAGTTTGTGATGTTACAGGGAACCCAACTGCTTTACGCTCCTTCATCCAAGATGTAAAATTTCTCAAAGGAATATGTTGAAAGTGTTCTTGATTTTCTTCAGCCCATGTATTTGAATAATAAAATGTAAAGTCATGATCTAAACAAGCACCTAATCGTGACCCTCCAACATTAGGAAGTACAATGGTACGATTAAGCATTCCAGCCATGAACGCAAGTTGTCTTAAATGCATTTGTGCTTTGCTTTCTATTATTTTATAATCATTATCATTCATTGATTATTAATTTTGCTTTATATACGTTATTCATGTAATACATGTGAATAAGTTATTTTTACCTTGTTCCATAATAAATACTGGAAGCATGAACCTGCATGGGCCTCCACAGTATTTAAGGTCAATATTTTCTAATAACTTGGCTATTCGAGGATCATTTCGATCATAAGAAGCCGGTTGAAATACAGATTTTTGATTTTGTTGTGTTGTTGAATGTAATGGGAATAATGGTGAATCATTTGTTGAATGCCATCGATAAATGAGTCCCGTTATACTGACTAGTACAAGTGATAATAAAGCAAGCCGCAGTCTTTGATAGGTAAACATATACTTATATGAATGTGTGTAAAGAAAAAGAAGAATGAAAAAACGAGAAAGAAAGAAAAAAAAACGTTTTGGTCTAGAAAAAAAGAAACTAAAAAGTTTCATTTTTCCATGTTGATTACTATTGATTTATAATTATGGATAGTAACTGCTACTAAGGTTACAAGGTTAGTTTTTAAAAAGTAGTAACCAATTTTGGAAAGGTAAATTATCTTGGCAACATTATTATTCTCTGAGTGAAAATAAATAAACTAAAGTAAATGTTTATATGGAAGAAATAAACTAATCAAGTAGTAAAAATATTTTTTTTTTATTATGCATTTTGTTTGTTGTACTGCAAATATGCTTGGTCTTATCATTGCAAAAAAAAAAAAAAGCAACAATCGGTGCTTCCGTGTTAATGTCGATCTTCTCAAAAGGACGATCACATTTGTTTGTACTACCTTCCCTCTTCTTATAATTCTATTTCACCCTTTACCTAGAAAAAAAAAAGACCGCCGTCAATACTGTAATTTTAATCCTGAAAATGATGTTAAAAAAGATGCTATTTCTGTGAAACCGCCTCTTCTTTTATCCCTTCTGGTTTTTTATATGTATAATATTACCTTTCTTTTGGTTTACCCTTGAAAAAAAAAAAAAGATGTGAGTCTTTTTCATGTTGTTACTCTATTCCATTTTTAATTCGTAATGTTATTATTAGACATACGTATTAAGATAAATATACATGCTGCACAAATCACAACACATGAAACCCTCACGCTCTTCTCATAACTTATTATATTATACTTTATTACGTGCTATAACATGTTTTGGACTAATGAGATAATATAAATAATAAAAACAACACCATATTTATAATAAATAAAAGAGTTATTTAATGATGCTTGTTTAAATAATAAAAGAAACTTCCAGTATATTTATAAACTATACAAAATTTCATTTTATCTTAATTATTTCATTAATTAAACAACATAATAAAAATGAGAGAGCACAGACTCAATATATTAGAAACCCAAGATGGCGGTACGGAGAGGGGAACATGATCATGTAAAAATTCTCCCATATTCTGTGTAACAATAATGACAATGCAATGAAACAATCATTATCATCTTATATCAGATGATGATTACATTTCTTTTTTTTTGTGGATGCCAGTACGTAGCGGAATTTTTTTAAGTTTTCTTGGAGCGTTACATAAGATAATATTCTTTTCTTAAACTCTTTTTTTTTTTTCCTCCTTGCAACATCCTTCTCCCGAACATTGATGTGTACGAATGATACTTTCTTTTATCCACCCTTATATAATAATAGTTTCGTGTAGTGCTGCTTTGCTTTTTTTTTGTTATATTAGCTCCTGTTTTTGTTTAAATAATTTATTATGTAGCATCATGGGGAATCATTACATAAGTAATATGGTAATACGTGATGATATAATGTATATGCAAAAATTATCTTGTTAATACTTTAGTATAATAACATGGTCATTTATTATATAATATTTTTAACTTGAACTTACATTGGAAACAGGATGGAAGAAATGCACATGGTACATATCTATACCTAATATACTTCTGAGTATAATAGAAAATCATTGTACCTAAAAAAAAAAAAATCGTGATACGTACAGGAGGTCGAATAAAAATGGTCACTATAACGGTAGCTAGTTATTCTTATAGGTAACAATGGATAGTGAACTTAATACTATCAAAATTTGTGAATTTTTTGCTTCTCATACATTGCTTTATTTAGAAAAATTGCGTAAAGATGTATTATAAATATTAGAAAAATTTTATATAGACCTGTGTCTAAGTTTAGTATAAAAATGTGAATAAATTATTCATGCAACTTCAATAAATTACAGAGGGTTCCCGTTCATTTTTTTTTTTTTTTTGTGAAAATCATAGGATGTAAAAATTAGTGGATACCAAGTATATATTTAAATACTTCAACTCACTCTGTCTTTTAAAATATCTAATAAATAAACTGTAAATGTATGTCCCTGTTCTCAATAATGTTTTTATAACTATATTTGAACACGTACCTCATAACCTTTTTCTTTTCTACGTAATCTCTCTATATTATCACTCTATATAAACCAAAATAACAGCAACTAAATCAAACATTGGTTTAACAGCTGAACAATACGCTATTCTGGCCGAGAAGAAAAGATTTCTTCCATAAACCATGACAAACCGATTACTGACATTGTGAGCTAAAAATGAATTTAACCTGTTTATTAAGGCACCTAAAATTAGCACGATACGTAAATACGTATCCAAAAATGTAAAGCGAGAAAGACAAGAAACAAAATAAACATTCTATAAGCTTCTATGAAAAAATCCGTAAGAGGCGGGCGTAACAAAAAAGCAGCCTACTATCCTGTGTAATAATCTAATTGTAATCCTTATATTTATCACATGAATATTTATTTTTTTTCTCTACGTATCCGTTCAGCACTCAATCCTTCTAGCTGCTATAAAATTGAAATAAACGGGGGTATTGAAAATGTTGTTATGTTATTTTTACATATTTTTGGTGAAGTTATAATGAGGTGTGAAAAGCAACTTATATGTAATTAACGGGGACCCCCCTGTATTTGATCATTTCAAATTTTGATGCTCTTGTAAAATTAAAGGTATATGTACACTTAATTTTATTATCACGTAAGAAAAAGAATTCACAAAAACTGAAAGTAGTACGTAATAAGAAATATAACTTGGAGGCAATCGTTTAATATATAATCTATTTACATCAAATCAACAGTGTAAGATATTTTATTTTAAAATATATTATCCAATGAATTAACTGCTACTTTAAATACGTAGCAACAAACATAATGTAAGGAAAATGTCTTTATAAAGAGATATATATTGGAGTAATGATAAGTTGAACACAGTTCTTTTGATATATACCCTCATTCTTCTCTTTTTAAAGTTAAACACGCTGAGTCATATATACGTAGTTTTCTTGACAAACTGTAATACGTTCAAACAGACGAAAGAGATATATATATTAAGCTCTCAGACTATTTTTATACGTACGTATGTACACATTAATTATGAGTAAAAATAAAAATTAGGTCACGACTTTCTATATCAATAATAATTTCTAACACATTTATTTTGTATAAAGTAGAAAAAAAATTATTATAAGTACATTTTCATTATGTATTTGAATGATTTATTTGTCTATTGCACCTACAAATAAGTATTGGGATTATTGGCCTAATTACCTGAACCGAACCATCACCAAAACTCATTATTTAAAAGTGACGAATTAGGCAACAATATATCCCAATTTATGGAAGTATATAAGATAAATATATATTATCTCGCTCTTTTTTGATCATAATTTCATACAGTCATACATAACAATACGTAATGGCTATTTTTATTTTATGCGTACGTAGAGTAATTTTATTGTTTTTTCAATGTTGTATAAATATATTTGATAACTTTATACGTAGTTTTTAAATATTGATAAAAATATGAGAATACTGTGGTAATATAAAGACATATTTTGTGTATGAGTTCATTTTGTATTATAGTAAATAAACCCCAATCATGATGACATACGTAGTTAATATTTTTTCAAATTTATGATATAAGAATAAGAAACCGAATTACAAATATATACTATATAAACAGTAGAAAAAAAAAAGAATCCGCACGCTATTTTTGTTTTACACGTCAAATGTGTTTTTTTTTAATTATACAATCAAGATTCTATTAGGTAATATTAATTAATAATATCAATGATTATGTAAATTGAAATCATGTCAATCTGATAATAAACAGATAACGTCATATTGATATATATATTTTTTTTTGTTTTATAATTATCGAATATCATTATTGCTATCAGTCTAGAAGTAAAGTTTATACAGTTAGTGTAATATTATTTATCCGAGAAGTAATAATAAAAGAGATAAGTGAATGTTAATTATATAATATATTTATTCTGAAAAAGTTCTAATAGGTAAAGATAATAAATATATTACGTAGTCTATATTTTAATCGTAAGTATAAACAGATTTTATGTTTGTGAAACTAGTTGCTTACGAGGAATAAAGTATAAAGATAATTGATACTGGGGATGATAAAAAAAAAAAAGTAGTTATGTAAATGAATGTTGATATATTATTCTCTGTAATAAATTATTGATTATAATAATAGAGTAGCTATAATTAATAGATAGAGGTATATATCACATCTTTACAGTTTGTAGTGAATAATAAGAACGATTCCACAATATATATATATATATATATATATCAATTAAGAGACAATCATGAAACAAACGGAACAGAATGTGAATAGTGTTAAGATACATATCCTATCAGAAATTTGAGATAAGAAAACCTTTGATAAAAGGGGAAAAATTTTGTACAACATTTGTTTCAGGAATAAGAAAAAAAAATGTCCGCTAGATGAAGTAGTAACAAAACGATTAACCCCCCCCAAATAGCATGAATTGATAAGAACTTTCTATGATTAATAAAAGAAAAATAGAACAGGAATTATATAAAATATATTCGAAATAGTATTAATATTATTTTTAAAAATAAGATAATGATAGTTAGTTATTAAAAATAATAATTCTATGGGATCACCTTATAAAGATATATAAGATATATTAAGTTTTATTATCTAAAAACTGACAGGTACATAAAAATTGTTATCAATAAAATACATGGGATATAATTATATCTAGTTTGTTTGTGTGTGACAGTATTCTAAAATTAGAATATATACAATAAAAAAAAAACCGAGTATACGTAAAGTAATAGTATAATATCAAAGATAAATTGTTTTATTATTATGATTATGTGAATTGTATATACATACAAAATTTACAAGCAAAAAAAAAAAAAAAAAAAAAGATCACAAAAAGAAGGGAAATAAAGTAAGGATTTCTACGTGTATTTAATAAATTCTTAAGCAGCAGTATTCCAAAGTCTATCACCAGAATCACCAATACCAGGGCGAATATAACTAATCAAAAAAGAAAAAAAATACATGTCAGAAAAAAAAAAAAAAAAAAAAAAGGGTTTCTATTATAAAACAATATTTTACCCATTTTCATCAAGTGAATCATCAACGCCAGCAAAATAAATTTTAATATCAGGATGTTCTTCTTGTAAATGAGTAATACCTTGTTTAGACTATAATAATAATAATATTAGTCATTTAGTTTATAAAATAAAACATAATAAAAATAAAAAAACACTTACTGCAAGAATACCAACGAATTTAATGTTTTCTCCTGCAATACCCCATTCTTTCAAAATATTAACTGTTGCCACAGCTGTGTTACCTAAATATATAAATAAATAATAAGTACCTAACAATATAATTGATTACTTTTTTATTTTTTTATTTTTATTTACCTGTTGCTACCACTGGATCCAATACATAACAAACATCAGCATTAGGAGTTTGTGGTAATTTGTTATAATATTCGACAGGTTGTAAAGTAACCTATAATATATATAATATATGAATATTATGCATAACTATTTTGTGTGGGAAAAAAAAAGTGGGGGGGGTGGAGCCAACTGACCTTTTCTCGGAATAAACCCAAATGAAGAACAGGTGCTTCAGGGAACAAAGTTAAGAAACCTTTATAACAAATAATGTAATAATGCATTCAAGTCATTATTAAAATTATCATCTTTTATTCCTTTATATCCAATCAAATAATTACTTACCATCCACGAGTCCAAGTCCTGATCGTAATATAGGTACTAATGCAACACGTTGACTTAATTCAGTACCTTGAAAAGATTCATATGGACTAGTAAGCTATTTATTATAATTATAATTATTATTAGTTTACGTATCTTCTTAATAATAATAATGATTATATATATAAAAGATAGAAAAATACTTTACTGTTTTATCTTTTGAAACACCAATATCTAAAGTAGCTTCATAACCAACCAAAGTAGCTAACTCACTCATCAATTCACGTACAGCTTTGGAGTTTTGTTTAACTTCACGTAATTGTGAAAGTTTTACACCAACAATAGGATGTTGACTAATGTGAAGATTAGGACCAGTCATTTTGAAATGAAACAAGTTAAAAGTATAGTTGTGTGGGAGAAATAAGAAAGAAAAAAAGAGTGTGAAAAAAGAGAGAGAGAGAGTATGAAAAGAAATGTGGTTTTATATTCACATTGAAAAAAAAAAAGAGGGGGAGGGGGTGGGGAGAAATGATAAGTATTTTTTTGTTATATAATATGTATATAATTATATGTATATAATGTTATTTGGGTACATCCAAAATAGGTGGTATGAAAGATGATGACGATGTATTTGACAGAAGAAAGTTTATTGCTTTAAAATAAATGATAAGCGGAAAGTATAATATAATCACAAGATTAATCAAAAAAAAAAAAAACAAGTACCCAAATCCGCATGATAAATCATTTTTTTATTTTTTATATCATTATAGATTGCACTTTGGATGTACTCTCCTTTATAATTTTACACTGGGGAAAAAAAAAAAATTGTTTATTTAAACAGGACCCAACTTGTTCAATTTTTTTTTTATTCTTCTTTCTCTCTTCATTTTTTTTTTCACTTCCTCTTTCTTTTTTACATTTTATTATGACTGTTCCTGACGAACAAGTTCTTAAACAACTTTTAACCACTGTTGAAGCTCTTAGAACAGATCAACAACATCTTTCAGCACAGGTATATTTTTTTATATTATATTTATATAAAGATGTTTGATAACTAATAATAATTAATATATATATTGAATATATAATATGAAACCCTATAAGGTTGAACAAATGATTCATAATTCTACTGAAGAATCTAAAACAAGTACTCCATCATCTCCAACAACAATTTTGTCTCCTGCTAGTGTAACTGCCAAGTCGGTTAGTAAGCCCGTGAACACCAGCAGCACTTCTGCTTCATTGTACCCTCAACGTGTCATCCTCACGTGTATGTATCATAATCCCATTTATACGTACTATATATATATATTATATTCCATCAAATTCCTTTATCTTTTAACACACTTTTTTTTTATTTTTTTATTTCAATAGCTTATCCTCATCAACATGGTATTCATCCAATTAATTTGAATTGGGGTGATAAAGATCCAAAGGAACGTGGTCCTGTTGTTGCATCTAGACATGCGGATAGTATTAAGAAAAGGTATAGTAAATTATTTAAGAAAGAAAAAAAAAAAGGAAATATTATTAACTCTATTGTTTGTTGTTATTTGTGTATATAATATAGAAATGCCATTGGTGCTTATGGTGGTTCTTATTGTGTATATCGTGCATTAGCTGTAGCCATTGGTGACCTTCCCAATGAACATCGTCCTAACTTTGATATGACAGAACCTGCTTTCAAGATTGGTCCTCATCCTTCCTGGGCTGATCCAACCAAGATTGTTTCTTTGGATCCTTATGGTCATATGGCACCTCAAGTATATAAGGAAGAATATGAAAATGGTTTGGATGTGAGGTAAAAAAAGTTTTTTGTTGTATTGAGATATTATCAAGTATTAGTTATATACATATATATATATATAGAAAGTTATTAAAATGTATGTTATATAATAGACCTACCATTGCTGTTACCAAGGCTCACATGACCATGGTTGAAATGGAGAACCTTGTAAAAGAAGGAAAACTTAAAGTCGATGGCAAGATTGTTGTAAATGACCGTGGTGATTTAGCTGTAAGCAAAGCAGCTGTTGAACCTGTATGGTACTTACCTGGAGTTGCTGAACGTTTCGGTATTGAAGAAGGTTTACTGCGTCGTGCTTTGTTTGAAGATACTGGAGGAATGTATCCCGAATTAATTACTCGTCCAGACCTTAAGGTCTTTTTACCTCCTATTGGTGGTATTAGTGTTTATGTATTTGGGGATCCTGCTTATATCTCAGGTAAATAATAGTAATAGTTGGGTTGTTCTTCTATATATACATTATTATTATATTTTTTAAAAAAAAATATTCACACACTCACTCATTTTTTTCTTCTATTTAGACCCTGAGAAAAAGCTCACCCTCCGAGTTCATGATGAATGTAATGGTTCCGATGTTTTTGGTAAGTTTTAAGGGGCAATCAAAAAGTAGATGACCAACATCCGAAAAAAGAAATTCAAGGGGTAGTACAAAACATTTTAAACCCTAATTTTCTTTTTATTTTTATTTTTATACATGCTACAATTGTTATATAGGTAGTGACATTTGTACTTGTAGACCATATCTAATTTATGGTATTGAAGAATGTGTTAAACAAGCACAAGAAGGTGGTGTTGGTGTAATTGTCTATTGTAAGTATTATTCATATTAGATATCATTAACTACATATGTAATTCCTATCTTTTATTAATTAACTACGTATTTTTATACTCTTAGTCCGAAAGGAAGGTCGTGCCCTTGGTGAAGTTACTAAATATCTAGTATATAATGCACGAAAACGTCAAGCAGGTGGTGATACTGCTGATCATTATTTCTTGCGTACAGAATGTATTGCTGGTGTTAAAGATATGCGTTTCCAAGCATTGATGCCTGATGTTCTTCATTGGCTTGGTATTCAAAAGATCGATCGTATGATGGTAAGAATATATAATATTACTTTATGGATAATATGAGATTCTTATTTTTCTTTTCTATAGTCGATGTCAAATATGAAACACGATGCTATCGTTGGTGCTGGTATTCCAATTATTGAACGTGTACCTATCCCTGATGAAATGATTCCAGAAGACTCTCGAGTCGAAATTGATGCTAAGATTGCATCAGGATATTTTACTACAGGTGAAGTGATGGATGAAAAACAACTTCAAGAAGTCAAGGGTCGTGATTGGGAGGATATTGAGCATTAAAATCCTTTTTCGGTTCTCCATTTTTTTTTCCTTATAACCTTCAAAAATGCATACACACAACCCTTTCTTTCCACCACAATTTTTTTTTTCTTGTTACAAATGTACATACACACATAAACACACAAGTATATACATGGACACAATCCTTTTTCTCTGTCTTTTTTTGGTTTGATGAATATTTTTTTTTCTAATTAATGAAAATTTGACTCTATTATTATAATAAAAATAAATAAAATATATAGTAAACAAAAACAAAAAAAAAAGAATATAAATAATGATAATGAATTCTATAATAATTATGTACAAAAAAAAAAAAAAGGAGGCATGTATATCCTATTTTTCAAGCAATTCGAAGTATATTTTCATTGTTTTCTTTTCGTAATCGTAAATTTCTTTTCCTTTGCCATATTTGTCGTAAAACATGTCTCACCTGGTCAATATTATCATTCCAATTCCTTTCTGCCAATCCAGTTAATTTCATTGTTTGTGCTGAACTATAAACAAAGTTCCAAGTACTACAAAACTCGGCTGTTTGAGGATCAAATGTAGCGTCATAGTTAGGATTATTGATCAATGGGAAATAAATCACTGTTACTGGCTTTTTATTTGTATCTTGATGATAATGATTGTCATGTCTTTCTTCATAATATGCCTCGGATGGAAATACCGTGCATGTACCCAATGTTGTTTCTTTCTCGTTTTTAGGCCACCCAGCACCTTTTGGCCATCCATCTATCCCTCGTCGTTGTACATACCCTTCTGCACGATCGAAATGAGTTGATGTTTGAATATCAGCACTTAAATCAATGGCAAGAATAACATCTGTATCACGACCTTGTCGTAACAGTGGATAAAATGGTATATTATTATCAAGACCAGCATCTGCTAATGCTAAATTAGGTGAATTCACAAGTAAATCCACCTCTTCTTCTTTTTCGTCAATAGGGTCATGAGCATGAGAACGACGTGTTGGAAGTCGATAAAAAGGATTAGGAAAATCAGCAGGAGATATTGGATAATACCCAGACATAGTGTCTTTGAATTGAACGATCACTTCATCTGCTTTTTCTAATGCTTTTGCTGGCATAAAGCTTCGAATTTCTTTATAAAAATGAGCTAACGATGCAGTAAATGCTGATCCAAAAACACTATCAAATAAACAATGTTAAACCCTCTCTCACGCACACACGCATTCTGTGTGCCAATTCTCCAGTAATCTATTATTATTATTATTATTATCAACACTTTGTTATTTACCCCATCATGATAGCAAGCGCTTGTTCAGGTAATTTTTCAGTATTTTTTCCTTGATCGAATTTTCTTCCGAATGCCCAAATAGGAATCCATGCTAGTATAAAATATAAGAAAAAGTAAATATAGTTTCGACTTCATTTTTTGTCATTTAAATATATATATATATTTACCATCAATTTCTTCTGTTCCCATTTCAAAAGGTGTAAATTCAAACCATTCATAAATATCTGTATCATGACCATCATCTTCTTCATCAATACGTACAACACAATAAATTGGCATAGGTAATGATCCATCTTGAAAATATCGAGTTTGCTTAGATAGTTTGGTCGTATTAGGATCAATCAAAATAGGTTTGACTTTTAATCCGGTTTCTTCTTCTGTTTCAATACTCTTCTTTTGTTCTATATCTTCTTTGCTAGCACGTATCCGCCTCGTTAATAATGTTCCTCCCAATAATAATCCCCAAACATCGACTAAGCTAAGATCACCGTTACGTTGATGATACCGTTCAATTGCACCTTGCATCAAATATTTGCTATTTTGTGGTGATGCTTTGAGAATATCAATAATAGTGTTAGCATTGGCAATATGGGTATGCGCGTGACTTTTTAAATGTTCCACTAATACATCAAATCGTGCATTTGTCAATGGACTATAATATTGTGCTAATGCCCAACATGAACCAGAAACACTAGCTGCATACATGACCAAATCTAATACACCAGTATCTTGCATTGCTTTCATATAAGCTGAAATTCCAAGCATTGCCCTCATCCCACCTCCACTATATATTCACAACAACAACATCATCATCATCATTAATAAACATTCATATAGACACATAGATTCCCCCCCCTTTCCCTGTCAAATAGTATTATATATACCTAGCAGCTATGCCTACGATGGGTATATCCTGTAATTCAACTTCATTTACTGAAACACCAATAAACTTTGCAAATGCCTCCTTTTGTTTCATTTTCCGTGCCTTAATAAATGTGAGTTCTTGATCACATAACACTCCCGAACCATATCGAACAATAGCATCCATCCCAACTTCTGGATGATATTTTATATCCTTTGTTTCTTTTTCTGCCATTTCCACCATATGTCTAAATTCGTCCATGGTTAAGAAATCCCAAAACTTGGCATAACCTTCACGCATACTATCCAATTGACCTGCTAATTTAGGATAAAGTTTCACCACAGTTTCTTCAAAATCTTTACGATTCGGTACTTTTATAGTTGAAATGTCGTTGGTGGTATTAAATACACGACTAATTAAATCATCCACAGAAGTAAATGAAAAGGAATCACCATTTTTCTTGTTTTTGTTTTGTTCTTCTTGTTGTTCTGCTAATGTAGCGCATGATAATATCCATGATGGTGGAGAAAAAAAAAAGGGTCGATCAATGGATTGTATGATTCGTTTACTGTTGTTGGGATGTTGTTGTTGTTGTTGTTCGGTCAAAACAGTTTTAGTAGTTATAAGAAAAACAAGTGAAACTGTAGAACAAGACGATATTAATGTCAATTTTTGCCAACAATAACGCCAAGTCATTACTTTTGTTTTTTTTTTTTTTGGTTGTTTTGTGTTGTTATAAAAAAGACGGAAGATAATAAAAAAAATAACATCAGCTATAAGAAAATGCATTAGAAATGAACCCAGTTCTTACCAAAATCGGAATATTGTATAACTTATTTTGTTAAATAAATGTTGTCACTTTTGGCAAGGGGTAAAAAAAAATCTCACAAACGTAAATCGTGAAAATTTGTGAAATAAGAAAGATATTTATTTATTTTTTCTTCATAGCAAATTAGCTAATTATCACGTCAAACAAAGTATCTCCTCATTATGATAATAAACGGAGAATAATCTCACATGGCTCATGTACAGAATATTATTCTTTCGTTACAAGAGAGCAAAGATACAGTCTAAAATACGTTGATAAAACTAATTGTATACAAAACGATTTTGGGAAGAACTCATGAAACAAAGGGAAAAAAAAAGACTCCCACTGGTTCCTCTAAAAAAAAACTATTGGTGAAGTAAAATCTAATGATTAGCATATAATTTTTTTTTCTTCAAGAATTAACCAATAACCAGCTGAAACAATACTTTATTGGCGTTTTCAGAGACGTAATTATTATTAGCTGTCGATTTATTGAGAGAATCATGTACAAGAAATGGTAACTCATCATTGATAAACTTGCCGAGTACCAACTACTTGTTGTTACAGCTTATAATACAATTATTACGTATTCAGCTACATGAATTTATATGATCTCGGATACGTAGTTCTAGGAACTGGCATCTTTCTGAGTGTACTTTAATGTACACAACAGAAGGATGGATTGCTCCCGTGTTCGCAACTTTATTTGACCTAAAAGTTCATTTACACTATAAGTTCTAGGTATGTATCTACACCATTTATCAAAGATGACGACTAGAAATAATTTTATTTATTAATTAGACTAATCCACTGTATCAACTGCTCGCGATTATACAAATACTAAAAACTAAAAAAGCATATATTTGGGCTGTGTAAAGAATCCATCATACTTATTTTTCTTTATCAGCGAGCTTACACTTTCTTTTTTTTTTTTTTGTTACCAATAGACATGCACTGTGATCTTCTACTCACTAAATAAAACGTCGTTTTTTTTTTCTGCTTTTATCTTGCCAATATATAATTATATTAATATAGTGTTATTATACTCACGTTATCTTTTAGTCAAGAAGGAAAATACAGACATTTTAGAGCAAGTCCCTATGTCCACTGTGTTGGTTAATAGTAACGGCATAATTGGTTAGTATTAATTTTAGCGGAGAAAATGAATATCCATAGGTATAAAAAATGCGCAGTCGAGCGAAAAAATGAAAAGTCTCTTCTTCTTTTCTTTACTTCTTTCCATGGTTCTGGAGTCTACCTTACCATATTATGCGCGTCGTTTTTTTTTTCCTGACAAGAAAATAAACTAGCATGCAGTCTTAACCTTAGGGTTAATTTTTGGTAAAGAACCAGGAAAAAGTTTCAGGTGATTTCTTAATTGCCGCCTCTTTTCCTTAACTTTTGAGAAAAAAAAAACAGCAGCCTTTTTTTTCTTTGACTTGTGGTTAGTCGTTTTATAGGTTTTTGGAGAAAAAAAGAGGTTTGGAACTTTTTTCCAACTTATGATTGTGTTTGTATTATTTTACGAATGCTGCTTGGTTCGAATGATAATATAACTTTCATTACCCAAACGGTTCTTTTGAAACGATTGTTCTTGGACATGTCTCTTGTTCCTTGACAAATTCGGTTTCAACTCTTTTCGTAAGCTTGACATGTTCGGATTATTGACGTTTTCCATTGGTACACCTTGTTTTTCTTTTTTTTTGGGAATAACAAGGAAGGAAAATTGAGCTGATTATGGTATACAAGCTTCAATGGAAAGAGTGAAATCCAAGTATGCATGTGAAAGGGATTTAGTTACTTTAATGGTGAGTCTTTTTATTGGAGAATGTTCTTTCAAGGCATTCCGTACTGTTGTGTATTGTTAAGAATGAAGTTAGATGCTGCAACAATCTTTCTTCAGCAACTTTTTTAAGTTGGCTACAATCCTTCAGTTTGAACGGTTGTCATGGTTGAACAACCCGTTGCTGCAAATAACGATCGTTTTTTTTTTTCTCTCCATATTTTACAAAAGAAGGAAGTTTGTTGTGCTGGTTGCTAGCAGTACACGCTTTTTATTTTGTGAAAGACCAACAAGACTCGGGTTTTACTATTTGTTACCAGGCATTTGCTCAGCAGTGACAGCATTGTCAAATCATTCCAACCATAGTTGATAATTCACGTGCTTTCGGTTCACTAATGCCTTACGGATACGCCCATTTTAACTGGGTAGGTGAAACGTTAGTCCAAGGCAAAGTTTCATCCAGTGGCAGCAATGCCTGTCATATTTCCTTTTTTAACAAGGTATCTACTTATTCCAACGGGTGGATGATCCCATCAGTGACATGGACCTTTGTATTTGGTGTGGTTTAAATTATCAACTGGATGACGGTGACTTGGCTTTTGGATTCAAGTTGAAAGGTTGTCACAATTGGCCTGGATGAAAGTAATTCCTAAGCAAGCTGGTGAACCCATTTTGTACCTCCTGCGATTTCGTTCGATTCTGTCCAAGCGTACCAATTGATATGGTTCTGGTCAAACCAATATCAAGCGATAGTGTCAAAATCAGTGATAGTTGTTGGAACCAAGGTACAAACAAAACCAGAAGTATGTTAACAAGCTGGATCTTGCGCTCTATATAATGTTGGTGAGGGATGGGATTCGAACACTTGGGAGATTTATTATAAACCAGTATAGTATGACCTAAAGGAGACTATACATGTATTCTCGAGGAGGGTAATACAAGTGCGTGGTGTTGCAGGATGCAAGTCTCAATTGCTGGCGGGTAATTGATGATGGGTATAGAATCATGGCAAGGATAACATTTGGCAAGATGGCGTGGCAAGAATAATGTTTGGCAAGACTACATTCTCATCCGTTCCTATTTGATAACGCGTCATTTGGGATCAACATACACGTGCTTCTGAGGGAATAAATAATACTTTTTTTGGGAAGCTTTGCCAATGAACGTTCTCGTCGTGCTTCCTGTCGGGTTGTTTGAAATTCATACAACTTACTGATACATTGGCCTTTTTTATTTATTTTCTTTTAAAATAAACTTTTTATTTACAAACAAATAAGTGGATTATGATTCTATGTGTGTTTTTATGTTTGACAATGGTAATAGTGATGGGTAACACTCGTACATGTAGCTTTATTATCACCTTTTTTTTCACAAATAAAAACAACTATGTAGCATGACAATGCTGAGAACAACACACAAATATTCTGTTTTTTTATACGATTCCACCTTTTTTGGTTTGTAATCCTATCACAGGAATAAATATGTTTTGTATATAGACATTACAGAAGCTATTACAGACGAAAACCGCATAATGAGTAAACTCACTCTATATAATTAAGTTTACATAGAATAACATGGTTACCTGAAGCGCGTAACTTTTTTTTATGAACAATGAGTTGCCGTAATTATAATTTAGGATATTTGAAACAAATGTTATAAAATCCAAAAGGCTTAACACCTGTACATAAAAATTCTTTACTTTACAGAGGTTAGTATTATTAACTCTCCATACAAAAGTTCACCATGTCTTTTTGTGATGTCTTATTGAATACATATATGCGTTATGGATAATTTATTACTTTTAATTTTGACATACATCTAGTTACTAAAAGTAGAATGTCATTTTTTCATGGGGCACCGGAAAACAGCATTTTAAAATGGAAATAATAAAAATCTGGCATTGATAATAAAGTTTTGCTCTTTCGGTTAGAATGTCAAGAGTATATGTATTCTAGGTGTACTATTAATGTCGCGTGCTACTCATTGTGCTTTTATGTGGTACTTTTTTTTTAATTCCGTTGATACTTCATTATTACCATATAATCATAAAACTTTATCATTATTACCATATAGTCATAAAGCTTTATCATTATTACTACTACGTATAAAGGGCTGGAATCTATTTCCGGTTTTAAAATAAAAAAAAAATCGTGAGAGACTCCCTATTATTATCATCTTTAATAAATGCGAGGTGCTCGTTATCAACAAAGTTTTTATTTAAAAAAGAAAGGAATTACTAAAGCTTTGTAAAATGTGATCAACAGAAAAGTGAAAAAATGCTATTTTACGGTAAAATGAGACGAATACGTACAGTAATTTTAATAACAAAAATAATGCTGTGATAATAATAATAAGATTTACAAAATTATTTTATTTGCTCAAACACATTTGAAAGTGGTGTTCGTTTTTCAGACGGTGAAAGTATGAGCGAGAAGGATATTAAAATTAAGCTTTGATTATTTTCCTGAGTAGATAAGGGATTATGTTGTACATAAGTCCATAAAAAAAATCCAAAGCTCAATTTGGCTAGTTTACTAATTCACAAGATAACCAATAGGCTTGAATTATTATTTGGATTGTGCTAACTTAGTGCCAAGTAGAACTTTTTTCATTTTCCTTATATCGCAATTAGTACCTGTACATTAAATACAAAGTATTTTTCATAATGAATCCAATACACTATACGTTATATTTTTATTTTTTCACTATCTATAAATTCAAAATAGCATACAAAGCACATAAGACAGTTGATTTTTTCAAATGAATTACATGAGTCGTCGTGAATAATCATGTTTGTTTCATACCTGATTACATAACAAGAAAAGTTTTTTTTACTATATGTACGTACACAGTTTCTTATTTAATATGATGTTAGTCTTATATATTACTTTTACTATATTTCAAAACGTGGAAATGTTTCCAAGTTACACTTAAAAACCTTACATTTCCGATGCACTTCTCACACCATTTTCGATTACCCGCGCTCTTACCATCTGATGACCACTACAAATATCACGGCCCCATTGACATGAGAAAATATACTACGTATTTCCTCTTTTTTCTATGATAGGAACAATAATCGCAATTCGTATATAAAGGACGCCTCGAAGTTCACAGAATAGCTTTGTATAATCACAATATTATATCCCAAATAAAACATAACACACCATTTTTATTATATTAAAATAATGGAATTTACTAACAATAATCTCCTTCCGTATATCAACAAGAATGTTTTCCCATTCCTCGATACCTATATTTCAAAATTTTCCTCATGGATTATAAATGTCAATCGTACACAACTTGCGTCTATAGTTGGTACTTTTTTCGTTTGTTACCTGGCTACTGTTCGGCATTATCGATATCAATATATTAATGAATTGCGTCGCAAGTATCCTGATCCAAACATTGCTCTGAAAAATTCTCAAGTTGCTGCTGAGGTGTTTGATATTACTTTTAGACGAGAGTTTCCAGGTACATAATGCATAATACTTTGTGTTTGTTTACCGTATTACTAATAGTATCATAATTATCAGATTAACAATCATTATTAATTAAGACTCACAACATTAACAATCTTCTTTTTTTTTGTTTTGACTACGTACTAGCACTTCATCACCATGGATTCGAATTAGCCTTACTTCGATCAGTCACCATTCCTTCTATCAGTAAGCTTCTTATTGCCACAGGTGAAGCTTTTCATCGTCCGCAAAAACGAGAAGAAGACTCGTACTTGATTTTAGTATGTTATGATAGTAATATAATAATAATAAAAAAGCTCAATAACATGTTGTGTGATTATAGTAATAAAGCTTATTAACGAACTGTCACTTTTGTTGACGCTATTATAATTATAATGTAGCATGAAATGCTGGATGTGCATCCACATGTTGAATTTTTACGAGAGAAGAATCCCAAAATGACGCAAAATGAAGTTGCCTTGCAAACATTTAGACGTGATCACTCAATTGCTCGTTTGAACGAAATCCACGCTAGATATCCTACTATTAAACATGGCGATTTTCTTTTTCAACTAGTGTTGTTTGTCAATGAGCCGATCTTTTGGATTAACAAATTTGGTTACCGAAAACTAGACCAATTGGAAATTAATGTACGTTCGCTATAAACTATTTATTTTATTTAATATTTCATATCGTATCAATTAATTCCTATTTTTGCTGCTTATTTTTTGACAAACGTATGTAGGCTCTTTACAAGATGTGGTCTGATATTGCAAAGGAAATGAATTTGACCGATGTTCCACAATCAGCAGAAGAGATGATTGAATATACTAAGGTATAGATACACATATATATAATTTTTTTTTCTAGTTCCATTTTTACTTATTATATTGAACTCTACTTTCTAAAAATGTATAGAAATACTCTGAAGAATTTGCCAAATTCCACGTTGCATGCCAAAAGATTTCTGATAGAAATATCAACAATGTTGTTTCACATAATGCGCCATCGTGGCTTCACGATTTTGTGCGAAAAACCTATTCATGTCGTTTAACACCAACTGATTGTGCAGCCACTGGCCTTCCACAAGCCCCACAATGGATGCAAGCAATATACAACTCTTACTGGTATATTCATGGCTTTTATATCCGTTACTTTGCCTTTCCTGCCAAACATTCTTATCTTGGTACTGCTATTCTTCCTACTGAAGATAACGTGTTGATGCCTCAATATTATGAGAAAGGACACTCTCACCCTACTTATCCAAATGGATACACATTTACAGAACTTGGCCCTGCCAAAATAAAATCGAATTTGTGTCCTATGCCTCATATGCGGGCTTCTACTTGTCCTGTCGCGCACCATGTCGATTGAATACTGATAATCAATGGGTAATAGCTAAATTATTATTCTTATATATCCTTTTTATCACTTTTTTTTTACCGTGTCTTCAAAACCCAGGTTTTTTTTTTTTGCCCCAACTTTAAAAATTATACACATTATGAGGAGAAAAAATATACAATCCTCTCGACCTTTCTCGTTCACTTATCTTATTTTTTTATAATACGTATTTCATAACTGGGAATTAATGTTTACTAGTATTTATCTAATAATGTTTATTTTTGTGGTAATGAGAACGATATATATTATCAGGCTATTATTTGATATAGTATAGTGATTAAAGGAATAGCTTTCTGTGATGTAGCTAATGCTTTAGATATTAGATTGTATATATATAGTATAGCGGATCAAATTTCTCTATATACGTACATTCCTTCAAATATAATATTTTGCTAAATAAAAATTTCGTTTTCACTACGTACGTATCAATTAACTTGCCTTGAAAATCGTTCTTATATACATAACTTGTCATGCACAAGTTAACACTGTATATACATATAAGAGTATTAAAACTACAGTGGAAAACCATTACCATTTTTCGAGCATTTAAATTTATTATAATTCTAGCGAACTTAGTTTTAGATAGTAAAAATGTCACTTCTTTTTAGTCCGGATCATAGGATACGATAATGCTGATCAAATTGTTAATATTGACGTTATGGTGCACACTCCTTATGAACCGCAATTTTATATAATTTTTTTGAATCCCTACTACTTTTCCATGTCATCATGAAGTATACAAGACATCCATTATTATTGTTTTTAGGTGTCTTTTAGAACAGAAGTAGTGGATTACTTTTTTTTTATCTTTTTAAAAAAAAGTTTTAGGATTTCAAAGTTGGCTACTTTTGGCTGGTAAAGTATGAATTTGAAACATCTAGAACATGATATAATTGGTGGGAACTACATTTAGCCTCCGGGAAAATATCTATGTGTAGGCCTATTTAAAAACCTCTTTTTATGATTATATACATATACTACCAATAACTTTTTTTTTGCCATTAACAATTTTTTACTTCCATTATTATATCTAGAAATAAAAAAGTGTTTTCTTTATAACTGAATCATGAGTAAAAAGTGCCTATCAAAAATGTACGTATTTGATATGCTAAAGTAGAAAAAAAACCAGTAATTCTCATTTGTATGTCACTTATAATCATCTTGTTCTTTTATATACTAAATAATGGAGAGATAAAACATAAGCTGCAGGAAATAATAAAAAAAAGGAGTCTAGCAGTTAGTTTTTTTCAACTGTCAATAATAATACTAATGCACAAGTTAGTACTGATGTCGATCAATTCATCATTATACTAAGGATATAATGTTATTGGTTTTTTCCAATCGATTTGCGCCCCGAGATTTTTTTTTTGCGTACATTTTTTTAATTTTTTGCATATAATTTTTTTTTTTTTTTGCGCATTGAATTTCCAAGTTTGCGTATATAAGCGCTAGAATTGTTGAGTCTGCAAAGCAGGTTAATGTGGAGGACTGTCAGAACTGGATCAGGCACTCTGCTTCATTTTTTGATAGGTATTTGGCTCTTGAGCCAATGCTTTAGTAAAGTCTACTATGAATAAACTGTTTTTTTATATACGCAAACTTGGAAATTCAATGCGCAAAAAAAAAATCTCGGGGCGCAAAAAAAAAAATTGTGTGCGCAAATCGATTGGAAAAAACCAATAGTTATAGATTACTATATAGAGAAGCGGGATGTGAAATATTGAAATTGAAAATTGTGGACTATAAGGAGTGTGCCACCATAGTTACAGTAATCCATACCAACAAACTTCCAAACTTAACCACACTTTATTTTATTTACTGAAGCAGAGAACGATATATTCACTTAAGAGTCTGAATAAAAAACCAAGCTGTGAAATCTGTTTTTTGTTTTACATTTTATGTCAAATTTACATAGCATTGGGTATAATGCGGTAACTTCTGACCACTTCTTTATACTATTTTGTAAAACCCTTTGCTTAATTTAGAAGTGACTAGCTACTACTAAAAAAGACTTGAATAATGTCTGAACGCAACTCAATTTAGTTTATTGTCAGACTATGATGCGGGATATATTTCATATATATCAAGAAGCATAAGTTGAGCTTTATTTTAAAGCATTATACAAATATTCAGAAATTATCTTCTTTTCTGTTGTGCTATGTTTTTCTTTTTTATTATTGTTATCCAGTTAATCTTAGAGCTCAAGTTTGAGACAGAAAAGAAAAGATATATGCAAAAACTTATCAAATGTTAGAATGTATTATCTGTATATACTTTTCTAATATATTATACTCATAAAACACCAAAAAGTGATGCAATGATGTAAAATCTTTTGTTCAAACCAGTATAACATTATATTATTCGAACAAAGTATACATCACACAATCTTTAAAAATACTAAAAACATACCTACAAAGCTATAAATTAGTTATTAATATCTATCAGATTTTATTTTCAATGAAAGATAAAATAAGCTTTCATTTATCTCCAGTTCTAAAACAGCTTATTTTTCAATAACTGGATTCCTTATTCTTTTTTCTTTCTTCTTTTCCTTCTTTTCGTATCTTTTCCGAGAACGACGTAACTTTTTTTTTTTGAGTAATAAATAACATTAGAATTAGTATATATCTAAAATGTACTATAAACGCTCAATATTGACATCAGTACTACCATTGTAGGATAATGAATACATACCATCGGGTTATTAATCAATGTGTATGCTAAAAACCAGCGGGTCTTGGCTCGCGGTGTGCTAGCATTAGCAATGAAATTTTCCACACCTACTGATAGCATTGGACTTTCCGGATCCACTCGATGAGCAGCACATAATTTGACATTGTTTTCCTGTGGTGCCTTGAGGCAAGGTAGTAGACATTCAATAAAAACCAACATAATTGGATTATTGTACTCGTGTTCGGCTAACAACTATTTTTTTTTAAAAAAAAAAAGTATGGCGCCAATGAGATTATTATCAAATAGTAATATCAATGTTTAAATCGATACTGTCTTTATTTATTTTTTTATCTTATGAACATACCATACCACAATACCCAACAAACCCTACAAATTTGTTCAAAACAAGACAATAAAATAAATATGTAAGCTTATGCATAATATTTTTTTAAGCATATTTTCTAATATTTGGAAATAAAAAAAAAAAGTTATATTTACCTCCATCACCGCGACGTACTGACCATGTTTCTGCATTCCGGTCCACACGCAAACTGAACAATGGATAGCGTAATACTAACTTTAATGTTCGAATGATATAAGAAGTCAAGGCACGTGTCATGGATGTAAACATCATAAAATACCAATAATGAAGCAATGGAGCACGGTTTTGTATACTAAAACGAGTTCCACTTTTAATAAATAACATGATGGTAATCCGTTTTTGAATCATTTGAACCAACAATGCAATAAAGAAGCTCATGAAAAAAATTCCATAACCAACATGATTTAGAATAGCATCTCGTAAACGGTCTAGTTGGATAAGCATTGCAATGCCAGTTCCAATCAATGTTACTTCAATCATAAAATAAAGTGTCCCTGTAAATCCAAATCCGACACATACACCTAAAAACCGAATAGCATCATCAAGATCGATACTACATTAAAAAGCAAGGTTTAAAATACCGTTAGATGTATATATATGTATAAATAAAAAAAAATACATCAGAAAATTAATAACACAAAATAAAAGCAGAAAATCTTACTCGTTATTTTTCTTGCCTTTAAAAAGAAGATAATTCCCATTTCGAAGCCGTAAAATATCTTTAGTAGTGCGTCGTAAAAGTCCTAATGAATATATCATACAGACTGACGGGGGTTTTTTTTTTCATGTTAGTATCCATGATATAATAGTGATTATATTTTACAAGAAGAGAAAGAATATTTACACCCCCCAGCACCAATAGTGGCAACAAAGACTGCAATTTGCATAAGCATATATGATTTGATCGCGAATGCCATTGGATCAGGATGATATTGAAACTGAGCAAGGTATGGCGACCAAGCACAAATATGGAGAGGAACAACACCACCAACGCCAAGCATTTGAATAAGAAGAATAGGAATCTATAATAGGTAGACACGCAAATTATTTGTCAAAACCCGATATACATTTTCAGACAAATCACTCATTTTTATTTATTTATTTACCAGTTGAGCCAAACAATAGATCAAAAGAGTAAGAGATACTTTAACCGCAAAAGGTATTCTAAAAAGAAAATAAAGGTTTTGATATATTATCATCAGTTTATTTGATGAGATTTTGCGTGTAAACAAACTGTATCTTTACCTCACATATTTATCAGTTCCAAACATCCAACGAACTGTTTCCATACTCCAAAGAGCCGGTCGACGATGTTGTTGTTGTTGTTGCCCTTTCATTCTAATATTTGAAATCAGCCATTTCCAAATACGCACATGTAATGATCGACGTACATTACGCTTGACACTAAACTCTTTGGAGCCAAAAAGTCTTTTTACATATTGTTCTTCGATATCTGATACTTCCAAAAATTTCAAACGACATTGATCACAAGAGCGGAACGTAAACACTCGAATTAAAAAATAGAAAACAATAGCTGTATAAGCTATAATGGCAGGCACGGAAGCAATTACATTTAGTACGAGAAAAGGAACATCACGTGCATAAGTAACAATAAAGGACGGCAAGTCAATAGCAACCCGAAGAGTAAATAATACAAATGTTGTATAAAGTCCAAGCATATTGGCAATACGAGAACGATAACTTGCTGAAAAACAAAGAAAAACTGGATAAAAGTAAACGGCATATAGAAAAAAGGAAATAAAGAGTTCTGAAAAAAAAAATAGAGTAATTAGATATTATTGTTCTTGTTTAATTTTTTTTCTTATTGAGCTCATTTATCATCAACTATTTCCATATAAACATTATATATAATTACCAATCATTTTAGCTGCTCGAGGTAACCATTCATCAAAAATAACAGATTGAAAATTGATCAAATTCCAAGCTTGACTAAAAATAAATGAACCTAGTTTTTTTTTTTCTCTTTGTTATTATCATAGTATTATTTTATTCATAAAAATTATTAATATCAAACCCTAATTAGCCCATATATTGTACATAGCATTATTATTACCAATTGCAATGAAAATACACATATTCATTGGGTGAGAAGGTTGACGGCAAAGGAATCGTAAAGGGCTATATAAAAATATAGAAATATTAATTAATAATATATATATATTATAAATTAAAAAAAAAAAACTTACGGTGGGAACTCGAATGAAGAGGTAACAAATGTCATAACAGTAAAACAGGCAGGCACCAATATAAAATTGATTAATGCTAAATATTGTAAAGCTGACGCAACTATGTATAACATATGTAATTAATTCCACTGTGTTACTGAAAATATCTTCATGTTAATGAAAACCTAAGTAAAATATTATATTTCTTACTTTTTGAACATATTTTAGTGACCGTTGTTTTTGACTTATCTACGTATAAACCAGCATAAATATATGTAAAACAAAGTGGATTTGCTCGGGATCCATAGATTGCAATTTCCTATCATATATTGATATTATGAAAAGTTAATAATTATATTTGCTTATAACTTGGAGGATGTTAATAAGAAAACATATATATATTCGATACTGACAATAAATCGAGTTTTACGTGGCAAGGTAACATCAGCCACTGAACGAGAGTTACGTATAATACCAGTCGAATAATTTCCCAAAAGGTGATTATTTGTGTCTCTGTACTGATAAGTAATAATTATAGCACGATCAAATGCTAATTCATAAAAAACTGCATGTTTATCCGCCCTTTGAACTGATGGTAGTAATGTAAAATTCTATATTGTTTAGTAAAAATGATGTAAGTAACTATAAATCATATGACCTTTAAAAAATCATGAGTGTGTTATAAATAAAGGAAAGATGAATAGACATATATGTGGGCATGTGTGCATTCGTTTACCATAGCATTATCATCAGTCATGTATTGCATATATTCACCATGTACAGCAATGGTTTGTACTAGTGGAGAATCGGAAATAGCTACAATCTTATCACCTGTTTCTTCAAAAGAATCACCATCATCCCTGAATACGTTATCAGTTGGTTTATAACGATTCGGAGCACAACATCCTCCCACTACGTATATT
The DNA here is from genome assembly GCA_016758965.1 of Circinella minor. Lineage (NCBI taxonomy): Eukaryota > Fungi > Mucoromycota > Mucoromycetes > Mucorales > Lichtheimiaceae > Circinella > Circinella minor. The sequence goes on from JAEPRB010000156.1 coordinate 80,365, forward strand.
TATTTATTTTTGAATCAATTATTATTTTTATGATCAAACCTCCTTTTTTTTATTGTATTATATATATAATATTTACCGGTGGCAATTGATAACTGTGTTTCCGTTAAAGATACATTGACTTTGTTGATATATAATTGTCAATACAAAATTAATGAGATCCTCTAAATCATTATAAATAAGTCCAAATAATTACCATATTGTTGTGGATAATAAATCCAATCATCAGATTGATATGTTTGCCAGCCATCATAATCTTGATTAATACGTAGACATGCTCCATCTTTTAATAAATTTGGCTTTCTATATTATAATAGGTATAGATTTATTTCTCAGTTATTCTCAAACTACTTTAATAGATTTATTATTACCCATTTAATTTTTCCCAGCATTGTGTAGTAAATGCAACTACGTAGATATGAAATAAAAATATTAGAATATTTTGTATGTTATAATTGCATATGCATTGATTATTATGATTATACCTCCACGAGTAAGACGTAATAAGAATACAGCAATTACTATAAGTATGCAGAAAACCATTTGTTTCAAATGTGATTTTTTCTTTTAAAAAAAAAGGTAAATCTATTAAATATTTCTCGTTCTAAGTTATATAATATTCAAGTATTCATGTCAATAAAGGAGAAACTCTACATAGAAAATACTGATCGTATCACCAAAATAATGGATCCATGACAACAAAAAAGAAAAAAAAATGTGGATATCATTTCCATATGCGGTTGTTGCGTGGCTGATATTCATTTTTTTTTTTTTGAAGTTTCACCAGCTTTTTTTTTTTTCCTGCAACAAAAATATAAAAATAAAGCATTTGTGCGTGTAAAAAGATCAAACAATGAGTCGACCTCAAAATAGACGTGTTGGTAAACCAAAGAATGAGAAACCAAAAAAGAAAGTAAAAGACCCTGAAACTTTTGACGACTTTTTGGCAGGTAAAGTAAATAAGAAAGAATAGATCTTTAGAAAATAGTGGGAAAGTAAAGAAGTTTAATTTAAATAAACTAATCTTTGGGGGGGGTTATTGTCAATCGATTTATAGAGGGAATCACGTTTGAAGAACAAGGTGAACGATATAAAGAAGGTGATCGTGCCCAACGTAATTATGAACGAGCAGCTGATATGTATTCGAAAGCTCACAGTTTGAATGATCAAGACGCGGATTGTCTTTACAATTGGTAAAAAAATAACTCTTATTTGGCGTAGAGCTTTAGTTTAATAAAGGAATAAAGGAAGGGGAAATTGAAGCTTATATTATACTAATGAAAAACTGTAAATTATTATTATTGTTATTAGGGGACGCGTATTATATATCTTGGTTGGATTTTACCCTGCTCATACAGAACCAGAAGAAAAATTAAAAAAATTGGATCAAGCAATTGAAAAGTTTCGAGGAGCATTAACATTAGCTGCTAATAAAACTGATGCTCAATTTAATTTGGCTCAAGCATTACATTTACGTTCAGAAATCTTGCAAGATACCACAGAAGTGGATAATTCATATATGCAATCAGCTATGGGTAGGGTATTATTAATTGTGGAGGGGGACTATCGGGGAATTCGAAAAATATACTCATTTAAAATATATATATATATATTTCGTCTGTGATCGATTTTTTTTTATCCAGCATTACAAGAAGCTATTACATTATTTGAAGCAGTTTATGATTTACAAGAAAAAGAATTTAATGATCAAAATACAAATGAATCAGATCATCAACAAGAACAAAAACATGATCATGACCATCATGATCACGAGCATAAACATGAAAAAGAAGAAAAAGATGTCCCAGCAACAATATCATCATCATCAGAATATACAACTGTAACCGAAGTAGAACCAACTACTGCATATTCATTAATTGATACATTATTATCCATGGCTGATACAATGACTACAATGGCATCTATGCTTGCCTCATACCAATCATCGGTTGATTTATTTAGCAAGTCCCGATCCAAACTTAGTATTGCTGAAAAATGGCTTGCAACAACATCTGAAGATAGCAAAGAACATACCCAAGCTCGTATCCAAGTTAATTTAAAGGAAGCACAAAACTTTTCAGCACAAGCGGAACGATCTTTTTTGGCTTCCAAAACCGTTGATCATGAACTATTTCAGCAAGCTATTGGTCGCCTTGATGCTATTATTGAACAATTAGATTCACGACATGTAGAAGCAATGTGTGACAGAGGAGATGTTCTTGGCACTTATGCTGAATTATTGACCAAACAAGAAGGAAATAAACCTACTACTGATGTTTGGCATTACTATGCTCAAGCTGACAAATCATTAAAAGCGGCGTTGCAGATAGAAAACAAGAATTTGAATATACTCAACAAATTAGGTGATTTGAGTATAGCTCGGGCACGACTTGATCTCCCAGTGGCCAAGCGAAATAGGGCGCAATTATTAAAGAACGCCGAGTTCTATTTTAAACAAGCTGTGGACACAGACCGTCAAGTTTTAACAAGCGGTTACGTGGGCTGGGCATATAGTACTTGGGCACTTGAAGTATGGGCACAAGTTCCTGATAAAAAAAAAGCAGCTGAAAAAATCATTAAACTTTGGCTTGCAAGAGGGGGATCAGCTGAAATGTTTGGGGATATTACAGAAGATGTCGAAATCCTTGATTCCGAGTTTATTGAATGGGTCAACGAAAACTTTTTTGAATTGGAAGAAACCAGTAGTAGTGATGAAGAGTAGATGAGATATTATAGATGATATTATAGATAATAATTTTTTATATTCTTTTTTTGGATTGTAATACAATACATTATATTTTTATAAATCACACAAGTATCACACAATCACACAATCACAACACATCACACAATATTCACACACACAAAAAAAACTAGTTATAAAAAAATATACCTTTTAGGGAAATATTTACTTTTTGTTTTGATCCCTAAAGTTTCCCCGAACACAAAAGATCATAAAAACGTGATTCATGTACAGCTTTAGAATAATAGTGATTTAATTTAAAAGATTTCTTTGTAAAAAAAAATAAAAAAACAAATAAAAAATAAAAAACAAAAAGTGAATGATATATATATATATAATATGTGACAAGAAAAAGAAAAATTACAGGTAAAAAGAAAATATGAATGATTACAACGAACAAAAAAAAAAAAAGATGGAATTAATAGTATAGATGATAATAAGAGGGGGATCTGTGGGATAAGGATGAAGGTAATGATTTAATAATAAATATTATAATAGCGAAATTTATGGTAAGTTGCCTACTGGAAGACGGAAGTAGGATGATTCTTTTGTAAGAAGCCCTGAAAGTGCATTATACCATGCGATGAGGGAAGTAATAACACCAAATGCACCACCTGCAATTTGAGTAGTTGTACTATTGTTGTATTCGGCAGCAGCAAGCAAGACAAATGTAATGAACAAGAAGAAGAATAAAAGAACCATACCAACTGAAGAACGATGAGAAGCAATTAATAATAAACCGGTCATGATTGCCCAAGAAATCAAATAGATACATAAAGATCGCTTCAATACAAAAGGTTCAATTCCTTCAGCGGAATATGCGCTTTCAATACCAGCACCTGGAACGAAAATTAAAGCATATGATAACCAAAAACCACCGTAACTAGAGAAGGCAGTAGCACCGAAAGTGTTACCTGTAGCGAATTCCCACATACCTGCAAGAAGCTATAAAGGATAAGAAAATAAAATCAAAAGTTAGTACTCCATTGATAATAATAATAATAACTTTAATTATTTTAATTTATTTCTAAAAAAAATAATATGTTACCTGAACAAGACCGCCATAGAAGAAAGCCAAGCCAACAACGACGTTGCTGGGACTGCCAGCTGGGAGACCAGCATAAGCGTTGTGAAGAGATAAGACAAAAGTTGTAAGAGCGAAAGAACTCAAACCCAAAGGACCAGGGTTTGCAATAACCATACGTGGAACAACAGGAGGAAGTAGATGTTGTTGTACCACTTGTGTTTTTTCAATGTCTTGTTGTTGTTGTTGTTGTTGTTCTGAAGACATTTTTCTTTTGGAAATAAAATAGTTTAAAAGTAACAAAATAAGGAAAAAAAGGAAAAAAAATACTTTGATCGCAAATAAGCTGCATGTCTTATATAGATAACTCCACCCTTTCGAAAAATTCTTTTTTGGGACAGTTGATACATTTTAAATACCGATCATATGTGTGATTTTTTTTTGTGTGGCGGTTTCCATTAAACACCCAGGACCCAAAAGTTTCATAATTATTTATTACTATGAAAGTTTCCGTATCTACATGTATCATAAGCCATATTTTTTTTTATCAAAGCCTATTCTTTAGTTTATTTTCTTTATATAAATTATTAAGCATAATTAATAAGATATCGTTAAATGTAAATAACTAAAGAAATATCTTTTCCCGTGGTAACCCGTCTTTTTTTTCTGCCAAACAACAATCTTCGTGTCCCATTCCCTCTTTTTTTTTCTCCACATCTGGGTTTATTAGCCGTTTTGATTTGATTCATTTTGAATTTCAGATTTGTAACACAAAGTGCTACTGCGGAGCTTATTTCATTGGCTCACTCGAAAAAAAGGGGAGGTAAGCACCATTACGAATTTGGGGCTGGTGGGAAAATTTGAAAGGATCTGCTGTGTCAAAAGATTTTTTTTTAGGAAAAAATAATTTGATGGTAGAAAAAATAAAATTTATTAACATAAAAAAAAATCACTGTTTTCATTTCATTATTGTATAAAAGAGATATAATAAATTGCAAAAGAAGAAAAAAAAAAGGAATAACTACACTATTTTTTCGGGAAGAAATTAAAGGAACAATTTTTTTCATTTGCAAGTACTACATCAATCCGCTTAAAGCTATATAAATGTATAAGTTTATTTCTTTCTCTTTCGTTCGGTTTATTCTTTTTTTTTTTTGTTATTTTACCCCAACTTTGCTATTTTCTATTGAATATTTTACCGTACTATTTTTGGTCCCAGCAAGTGAAATGACTGGACATATTTAAATAAATGGGTGGGAGCATTTTTCTTTTGTCGTAGCACATTCACTTTATGTTTCCCGGTCGCCGATAAGCTGATTGTTCTGTATACTAAAACCTCTTTTAAGTGCGGGGTGAGAAAGCTCTTATGGTTTGCTTTGTCAGCACTTAGTTTCTTTATTTTTTAAACGTTACTATGACCATTATTGGATGATCTATCATTAATCAATTCTTTTATCATTTCCCACTCTATTGGAAATGCACGTTCGGGCATATAAAAAAGTTATAACTAAATCTGCAGGGTTATTATATAAAGTTTCTTCTATATCCGTGAGAGAAGCTGATAATACATTTATTATATAGTTTAGTAACCAAGGAGACTTTGAAATATCGTGTCCTGTTGTCCATGACGATATCAGTTACTAACGTGATTTTTTTTGTTGTCATACTCAAAGCTTATGTTGGTGGGCAGTGCGCGCGGCTGATCGGTTATTGCACCTCACCCCCTTTTACAAAATTCAGCCGGCATGATTTAGTTGGTTGTACGAAGCCATATGACTGGTTCTAGATATTATTTCACATTACTCCATGTGGAGTAAAGAGCTTTTTTATTTTATTTATGACACTAAGCCTTTGCTTATTATTTGTGTAATTAAATTGTTTTCAATTATCAAAGGAAGTGCATATTTATTGAAAATTGTTTTTTTTTTGCTTCGCCCAAGCCATTTTAAGTATCTAATATTGTTATTAATAAGATAATCATGTTATATATATATATATATACCTTTATCAAACAAAAAGCCCCATAATACGTAATAATAAAAGAAAATAGAGTTTTAAAGATTGCTTTTTAACATGAAACACAGGGCGTTATGTTGATTGAAAGGGGCGTGTTTATTTATGCATTTATTGATATGCATATATCTTTAAAATCTTGATGATGCAACTAAACGCGTATATGGTTATATAAGCATAGTACTGTTTACTGCGAGAACTCAACAATGATATGCTTAATAATATTTATGCACCATGCACCATGCATCATGCATCATCATGTCTTTTTTTTTCTTTGTTGTTCACGTATTAGAAACACCGCTAACAAAAACCATTTACACTTTTCTGTCATAATGTTTTTGCTTAGAAAAGAAAAAATTATTCTTGAAATGGAGAAGAACATGTTCATCTTTCTCTGTCACTGGATGCCAAAAGACTCACAGCATACAACTTGTATAGAAAAATTAACCTGGAAGTCGCAATTATTATCCGAAAGCATCTGTTTTAATTTATATTATTATCCATATAGTTTCTTAATATAGAATATCTTTATAACATTGAGAACCACCCATTGATGAAGTACTGTACTTTATTATCTGGTTGTATATTATATTATAACTCCTGGGGCCCCACACAAAAGATAAATGTAAAACTCTATAAATTTAAATTTCCCACTCAGAGAAGCTTTTTACAAGCTTAATCAACTCAAATTCTTATTTTTCATCCTAATTAGCAAGATTTCTTTATTGTTTTGATTAAATAATTTGAAATGATGTCCATGAATTTTTTTTTTCCTTTTCCTTTAGAAAAGTACATCATTTTTTTATATGATTATGGGAAGATAAAAGTCACCCATTATCATTACGTATTATCATAGTAAATCTTTATTATTTTAGAATATTCAACCGTAAAACACATTATCTTCTTCTTATTCTTTTTATTATTCATTTCGTTCTTAGATTTCCAAGTAATACCCAACATTTTTTTTTAAAAAAAATTATTTACCCGTACCCCACATAATTTATTAGCACTAAAAAAAGTCTTTATCTTGTTTCTGCCTCCCTGCATGCAAAAAAAAAAAGAGCTCAGTTTCCTTAATGTTCCGGAATTTTGATTTAAATAGAAACCTTAACAAATGATTGGCAATATAAGATATAAACACTTTTTGTTATATTATTTCTCTTTTTGTTTCTTACCAAACTAGATTCGAATAATGTTTTTATTAATTTTTTTTTAGGAACCTTCTTAGCACGATAACGAATTGATGCATGATTAAAGCACCAGTGTCAGAACGGGGTTTTTTATATTTGTTTTACGAAATGTCTGTATTTTAACTTACCTATAACCTCTGGTACATAAAAAAAAAGCGGCGATCAAAAATAATTGATTAAACAAAAGATCGAAAATATTGCTTACATCATCTTTATGAAGCTTTGTTTGCAAGGTCGAATAAAAACCCACTCTTTATAAAATGTTTTAAATGTATGTTAAATTGGGCTACTTTTAATGGTCTGGGGAATAAAATTTACCTTTTTTTTTGTCAATGTCTTTTAAAATTTATTAAGTGATCTTTTTTGCTTTTATGTGAATTCATTTTAAAATTTCCAACCGAGTATTATATTATCACTAGTGGCTTATAGATTTTGTTATCTTATAATCTCAACAAAATCTTATGGATTGATAGATGGAACCAACGGAATAAAAAAAAAAATTGTTACTGAAGCAATAGAAAAGAGATAGCTGTCAAACTATAGACTTTCATTTTAGTTACACTAATGACAAGTATTGAGGGGCGCCATTATTTTTTAAACTATAATAATACAGTCATCCAAGATTATTCCCACGTTCACTATCTATTTAGTGTTAGTATACATGTTTATAAACCAGTTTTTCAGCTCTTCAATAAGCTATGACGACATTTTAACCATGTGGTAATTTTTGATGCATGCTATTGGACACATCTAATTTCTATTTAATTCAGAAACATATTATGTTCATTTTCGAAATAGGAATAAAAATTTTACTGCTTTTCTTCCTCGGTTACCAATAAAAATAATCAACTGCAATAGACATACTTTACTACATTGCTTTATTTATATCGTATATGAGTGATTTTTATTCGCAATATAAAAATAAAAAGAACGATGAAAGATTATATATGTATACATGTATGTGGTATAATTCAGTAAAAAAATATACATTTTTTAATTATAATGTTTACTGTTATATACTAAATAACCATCTCATTTGTTTTTATGAATGATGATGCTATGAATACGTATGTAATGAAAATTATCAATATGTATGATACTTATGAAGTAAGCCAGGCCAATGGTTCTTCCCTGTCGGGCACACCAATCTGGGATTAATTATTATTTTTATTTTCTTTCTACTGTCCCTTTTGGATGATTATGCAATCATACAATGATGCTGTACAGCTTTTTTTTACACATAAAGGAAAACGTTAGTCTTTAATAATTAAAACTCTACTATCCAAAAGGATCAGAGACCATCCAGAAAAACTTATAATTAAGCACCATTGAATATGCTGCCAGCTGTCTCAGGAACTATATAAACATAATGAAATATATATATAACATAATATTTTTTTTGTTTAATAGATCATTGCTGTTTACTTCTTTGACTGTAAAAATACTATTCTGTATACTTACATAACTTGACAAGTATTGTGAGTACGCTACTTTATGAAGATGCCCATTTTTGATTTCGTACCAAATCCATAACTCAATATTCTTATCATTGGTGAACTGTAATCGTCTTTCACAGTTCTTTTGATATACAATCGCTGGTAAAAAAAAACAGATTGCCTCACATCTTGTTTAAAAAAAAGTTGCTTCGATATAAAACAAAGTACTTTTGCGATATAGACTTCAACCACCATAATCAAGAGCAGTAAACAAAAAAAACCAGGTGTTCATCACATAAATATACATATCCGTGCAGCACAAGTACTCTATTTTAATTGCTCTGCCGTTCAGGTAGTACTCAAACTGTTTCACTCTATGGCTTTTTCGCTTTGGCGACAATCATATTTTTTTAACATTTTATATTTCTATGGTTACGTACAATATTTCTTATTGTTGAAACAAACTATCTTTTGACTTGGCTACCTTTGAGATTGCAGGAACCCTATTCAGTTTTATGTAAAGTCAACTTCAGTTGTATACGACTCAATCGCGTCTTGCATTATGAAAAATGCTTCACATTTCAAAAAACCAAAAACGTAAATATCTTATTTTATTAGAATAATGATCCTAAACTATTTTAAATCTACCATTGCATAACGCATAACCATAATGTCATTTGGGAGACATTGCACTACAGAAAGTGTACACAGTAAAATAATTATGCGGGTCATTTGGCGTTGTCTTCCTGGCTGACATGCATTATAAAATAAGCTAATCTGAGGTTTTTTTTAAAAAAAACCTCTCTCTTTCGCAATATTCATTTTTTTTTTTCATTTGGGAACATTATTACTTTTCATTTGTGTAAAATCTTGCCATTCGTATGGGAAGATCTCTATTCTTTATATGTGAAAAGTTTACTTTTATAAGTGAACAAGCTTATGTTTTATAAGCGAAGAAGTTTACTCTTTATACGCAGATAACATTACTTATCTTAAGCGGAAAAAGTTATTTTTTCTAAGCGAATAAATTAACTCTCATAACTGAATAAAGTCATTTATCATAAGCGGACAAACTTGTCCTTTGTAAGAGGATAAAATTATATTTTATATGCGGTAAATTCGTGGGTTTGTGTCCCGAGACAAATGCAAAATCCTGTAAGTATAGAAGCTCTGTAACCTCTAATATACTCATATACTCACATCCAACATATTGCTAATTGAAAACTATTTATCTCATAGAATGTGTCCGCTCAACGTATTACTTCGAAACGAAAACAGATCCATACAGATTTACACGAACAAGAGAGCGATCAATTCGGAAGGAAATTAAAAAAGTTTTCAAGGAGTTCTTCTTTGCCACCGTTCTCCAACAGATCTGAGCGTGGTGATGAATCCCCTGCCAGTTGGGTGCAACCTTGGAAAAAAACCAAAAACTTCGAAAAATGGGCTGCTGTGTCACCAAGAGTCTTCTCCCCCATCCAATGTTAAACCATCATTTCGACACAATAGCAACTATGTGGTATGGTCGACACTTATCTGTTCATGGCATCAAGGAGATCAATGACAAGTCCATTCATTATCAAGCAGCAGAATGTTCCGTTCCTTTGTTCCCGGGAAAATACCCCCAATTAGCCAAGCTGTTTAAAGTAGTCCTGTCCTTAAAGGTTAGTATTTATAACTTTTCTCCACGCTTTATGTAACGTTAGTACTCATATTTTCTTTTGCTTATTCAGAGATCTATCACCAAGGCTCAAGCAATGCATGATGTCTTAGTCAAGACAACGTTCGAACTATTTTTAGATAGTGACAATATTGGATCAAGATCACCGGTAGATGTAGTTGATAAAGAGGATGGTTTCGAATTGGGCGATGAGACTATGGGAGAAGTGGCTTCATTGTTGTCACAACCAGAAGAAGAACAATTCAAAAAGTGTAATGAAGCTTTGACTGACTTTGGAAAAAGTTACGTTGGTGAACTCTTAGCAAATCAAGAAGAGCTCAAATTCATGTATTCAACAAAACCCACTCTGGATGATTTATCAACATTTATCGACCAATATCCATATGAAGATTAGGAGCATAAAAAATATATTTTTCATATAGCTTTTTTAAAAAATGTAACATTACATACTCATGCTTCATTCTGGATCATATTCATTTTATCGATCTCAAATCAAAATTGTATGGCTCATTTTCGTAGGATCTCCTTGACTTTATGGTTGATAAAAGTTTAATGCGAACAACACAAGAACGAAATAAAAGATTAAGAAGCTATAATGATGATTCCGACCATGACAAGGATTACTCTACATTACCAGTATCGTCTTCCACAACAACACCAACAGCAGCAGCATCCACAACATCACCGGTTGAACTAGAGTCCACTACTACAACAACAGCATCATCATCATCATCATCAATAAAAAGAGCACGAATTTCGTCCGAAGATATGATTGCGAAACTAGTTGCAGACAGGTAAATATTAATGAGAGGTTACATTTGATAGTTAAAAAGAGCAACCAAAACTGATATGCTGATTATTGCTTTAATTAAACTTATAGCGGTACAGAAGTAACAATCGACTCAAGCGCTATTGATGAAAATTCAGCCAATTATTCATATAAAAAAAAGCTAATGAATCGCTATTGTTTGAAGCTGGAATTTGCATTGACAATGGATGAACACGAAATCTTGGCAATATTGGCAGAAGGTAAAAACGTAGATTCATTGGTTTCACTACGAGATGATTTGTTTTCCAGACCCAAGAACACTGTCACTCCCAATATTGAGTACATCAGAACAGCTATTCATCATCTGTATGTAAGTATACTGAAATCAAAGTAATATTATTTTTATTTCAAGATATGACTGAAAACTTAATTGTATAATTTGTTTTTTTTTTAAAAAAAATAGTATTACATTATATGAAAAACGTCATCTTATTTATCCACTTCACAACGAGGCATTTTATCAGATTCATGTATACTCCTATCTTCTGGATGGTATTTTGCTACATGATCCTGATTTTCGAGCTGTTAGGTAAATATTAATATTAAAGTTATATTATCTTTTAAAATTGCAGTAAAATATAATTCCAAATTAATAGTTCAACACGTTGAAATATTTATCAATACAGAACCGAATGTAATTCAACAGTAGAAAGAAGATTAAAAGCGATCGGTGAATTAGATAATGATAGTAAATTACGTCGGTGGGATTTGATTTACAGACATGGTCTTTTTATTGGTGAGAACAATCAGGGCAGTACATCGACAATCGATATAAAGAAGGATTCGGAAAAAAATGATAATCCTCGTACTGATATGTTAACAACGGTAGCAAACGGGGCATCAATGGGCGAGCTTGTTAAAGAACTTGAAATCATTCCTGCTCAGACGTGCAGTTTAGAAGAGGCACTAGGAATACCGTTCATACATTAATGTGCACGCGATGCCACAGCTTCACGATGAGTTTTAAGCATAGATCCGCGCATTGGCATGGCTTTTGGTTGATTTGAAGAGCTTGCATACATTTATTTCGGATGACATAGAGGATGTAGATAAAATGAAAAAAAAAACAAGTATTTAGTTATATTAATTCTTGAGTGCAATAAAAAAAATTAGAGATCAATAAATGCAAAGTGAAATGAGTGAGTCTTTCTTTATTGCTGAAGGTGTATTTTAATGCCGACTCACGTCGGTGACTCAAGCCAAACTCCACTTCTTTTTTTTGGTTACTCGTTTTATTTTTATTTTTTTCTCTATCAAAATTATTCACAATGAGTGATACTATCGACAACGAACAAAATTTATTGAAGATGGTACAAATAAGAATGTTTATATATTAAAAGCTACATGAACGATCAATGTTACTAAAAATAATAATGCTAATCTTTTTATTACAAATAATAATAAATAGTACATGGTGTTTCACAAGTCATTAAAATGTATCTTCAGAATACAATAATCAAACACTGGTCAGCAAATGATGCTGTGGACAAGATATTTTCAAATTATCGGGTTAGAAACGCAGCGGATGCCATTGAAGTCATGAAAATGAATGAGCAGCTTTTCAACAAAAAAAAAAAAAAAGAAACTGCAGGAAATACCATTTATTTGTTCCAAGTTCACCAATAATGAGCGACAGGTAAATAATACACACATATATATATGTGTGTGTGCGTGTGTGTGCGTGCGTATCCGATGGAACGTATTACTAAATTATCTATTGTAGGACCTTCTACTTGACTTTATGGTTGATAAAAATTTAATGCGAAAGACACAAGAACGAAATAAAAGATTAAGAGGCTATACGTAATAGGGTGTCTCAAGCATCAACCAGAGAAGAAATCGCTTGGAAGAACTTTCAGACCCTCTCGCTGTAAGATGAGATTTTGTTAAAAAAATGATAGTAAAAAAATGTACATTATAATAAAAAATAACCATCTAATGTATTTTTTTTATATATAAATCAATGAATATCTATATAGACTCATAACAATATAGTTTTAAACATAGAGTGTCTTTATACTCAAAAAATATTTTTTTATACGAATATTCGTAAAATTCATGCTTTTTACACCGATTTTTGAAAAGTACGAATTTTAATATCTGCAAAAATTTGATGTTTGAGACACCCTAATGATGATCCCGACCATGACAAGGATTACTCTACATTACCAGTATCGTCTTCCACAACAACACCAACAGCAGCAGCATCCACAACAGCACCGGCTGAACTAGAATCTACTACTACTACAACAACAGCATCATCATTATCAATAAAAAAAGCACGAATTTCGCCTGAAGATATGATTGCGAAACTAGTTGCAGACAGGTAAATATTAATGAGAGGTTGCATTTGATAGTTAAAAAGAGCAACCAAAACTGATATGCTGATTATTGCTTTAATTAAACTTATAGCGGTACAGAAGTAACAATTGACTTGGGCACCATTGATGAAAATTCATCCAATTATTCATATAAAAGAAGCTAATGAATCGCTATTGTTTGAAGCTGGAATTTGCATTGACAATAGATGAACACGAAATCTTGACAACACTATCAGAAGGTAAAAATGTAGATCACTGGTTTCACACACACACACACACACATATATATATGTGTGTATTATTTACCTGTCGCTCATTATTGGTGAACTTGGAACAAATAAATGGTATTTCCTGCAGTTTCTTTTTTTTTTTTTTTTGTTGAAAAGCTGCTCATTCATTTTCATGACTTCAATGGCATCCGCTGCGTTTCTAACCCGATAATTTGAAAATATCTTGTCCACAGCATCATTTGCTGACCAGTGTTTGATTATTGTATTCTGAAGATACATTTTAATGACTTGTGAAACACCATGTACTATTTATTATTATTTGTAATAAAAAGATTAGCATTATTATTTTTAGTAACATTGATCGTTCATGTAGCTTTTAATATATAAACATTCTTATTTGTACCATCTTCAATAAATTTTGTTCGTTGTCGATAGTATCACTCATTGTGAATAATTTTGATAGAGAAAAAAATAAAAATAAAACGAGTAACCAAAAAAAAGAAGTGGAGTTTGGCTTGAGTCACCGACGTGAGTCGGCATTAAAATACACCTTCAGCAATAAAGAAAGACTCACTCATTTCACTTTGCATTTATTGATCTCTAATTTTTTTTATTGCACTCAAGAATTAATATAACTAAATACTTGTTTTTTTTTTCATTTTATCTACATCCTCTATGTCATCCGAAATAAATGTATGGAAGCTCTTCAAATCAACCAAAAGCCATGCCAATGCGCGGATCTATGCTTAAAACTCATCGTGAAGCTGTGGCATCGCGTGCACATTAATGTATGAACGGTATTCCTAGTGCCTCTTCTAAACTGCACGTCTGAGCAGGAATGATTTCAAGTTCTTTAACAAGCTCGCCCATTGATGCCCCGTTTGCTACCGTTGTTAACATATCAGTACGAGGATTATCATTTTTTTCCGAATCCTTCTTTATATCGATTGTCGATGTACTGCCCTGATTGTTCTCACCAATAAAAAGACCATGTCTGTAAATCAAATCCCACCGACCCAATTTGATACTACTACCGAATTCAACAACTACTTTCGATTTTTTTTCTACTGCTATTTGTCGATAAATTTTATAATATATAGATTTATTGTATAGCATGAATAAAAAGTGAGTATGGTATACGTACACGCATAATGAACATATATAATATAATAAAATGTGTTCTAAGTTGTATGCCTTTATGTGATATATAATTTGTAAATATTGACCTGTCATTAAAGAGCATTTAATTTAGTCTAGTGCTCGGTAATTTACATATTACCCTTGTTTTCACAAAAAATGTAACACTGAATTTAATGCGTTCCACTGTACTAGTTAGGTAATACATCAAGATTTAACCATAACAAAAAAAGCCCAATATTTTGATCTTTGTTTGATGCATAGAGCGGTACAGAACAGGTGTTAAATATGGCTATACGAATTAGATAACATATGTTCAAGATGTGATCATGTCTCAAAAGTAGATGATAAAATAAAGTGAGGTTAACAAGTTATATAAAAAAATATTTCAAATATGTAACCAAAAAGTACTTAGCAAGCATCTATTCTCTTTGCAAATGTAACAAACATAGCGAACACACTTCCTCGCTACTTGCTCGTTCAACGGACAAGTGAGCACACAAACACAGATACAAATAATTTTTTTGTGCCAGCACTATATCTAACTATGTAATATATAAGTATTCTATCTTTATGATTGCATTTATTTTCCGTTATGATCTATTACGTAAACAAAAAAAATATTATACGTATGATACATATTTCATTATGTTTCTATAGTTCTCAAGACAGCTGGCAACATCTTATTCAATGACGTTTGGTTATACGTTTTTCTAGATGACCTCCTTGTGGATACTGGAATTTCAACTTATTATAGACTTATAACGTTTTCCTTTATGTGTAAAAAAAAGCTGTGCCGCACTATTGTATGATGGCATAACCATCCAAAAGGGGCCATATACAGTAGAAAGAGAATATAAATAGCTATTAATCCCAGATTGGTGTGGCTGAAAGGGAAGCAGCAATGACTTGACTTACTTGATAAGTATCATATTACATATCGATAGTTTCCGGTAAAGATTTATTACATACGTATTCATAACATTATCATTCATAAAGACAAATGGGATAGTTATGATATTTAGTATATAATAATAAACATGATAATTAAAAAATGTATTTTTTTACTGAATTCTACCATGTATCTTTCTTCATTCTTTTTATTTTTGTATTGCGAATAAAAATCATTCGTATTATACGATATAAATAAAGCACTGTAATTATGCCTATTAAAGTTGAATTTTTTTATTGGTCTGTACAGTTATGTATTGTGCTCACCAGGAAAGAAATCAATACAAATTCACAATATATACTTTTCCTGTAAAAATTAAAAGATTATAGTTCTCTGCAAACATTTGAAACACAAACCTGCATTAACAATTGTAATTTAGATTTTGAGAAAGCTATAATTTAAAGATGTTCAAACTAAACTCGACGTTACGTATTGAAAAAGAGAAAGAAAAATAAGGACGTGGTTTCAACGATAAGCTTATTAACCTGGTGTGCACGTTTATAACACAATAAATAATAAAAGCATATCACATTTAAAAAAGAATATTCTATTTAAAATGTTTATTTACTAAACAAGAATGTTAATGTGACAAATATTATAGTCTTTTTCGTATAAAGTATCTTTAGCTGTCCACTCCCTCGGACAATGTATACTGGCAAGATAAAAAAAAATTGAAAGTTAATGATACTGAACATATATCGTTACAATATAGTTATACATTCAGGTTTTTTTTTATTTAGCTATACCCTCATTAAGATTCACACCAAAAAGCAGAATACTTCAGCAGACAAAGCATATATGAATGAATAACAATTTTGATTACCTTCAAAAGCAACCTATTTCCATGGTAGCCAATATATACAACAGATCCAATTAGTATTGCTTTATCAACCACGATACATATCCATTCATCATAAAAATGTAATCATACCTTAGACACCACATTCATGGGCTATGAAAGCAAGAAACTCTTTATTTTGAAAGATCAGACTAAAGCCACTATTGCCGCCAAGATGAAAACCAGGCAAAGACTGTCAACATCCACAAGAGCTGTTGAATCGTGTTACTTTAAACACTGACGAGAGGAAAGAAGAAGCAATAAATTGGTATGCTTTATCTTTCGTCCTAATGCGCAAACTAAAAATTATTACATCTCTTATATTTATTTGAATAACAGCTACTATAAGTAATATATGATACGTGTCATACTAAACCTCGGTGCAGGTTCGCATTATTTTATCCTTTCCCCATTTAATCTTCCTCCGATTCCTTATCTCAACTTAGTTACACTCCTCAAATTCCAACGTGTGATTAACTAAAAAGACTTTTTAGTTTCCTACAAAAAAAAACCAGTAATGTATGAAAAATAATATTTTTATGGATTGTAGCAGCGTGTTAGCTTGGATAAAAAAAATGTCGCCGTTGCTAGACTCTCTATCATTGGCCAATCTTATTTTGCGTTGTCATCACTATGGACAGAAATCGGCATCTGGTGCATTAGGTAGGAATTAGGTCATACAAGTGAAATGATTTGCTGTTGTAGCTCTTTCATTTTTATTCTTTTATTTTTTGTTTGATAAGCAAAGTATTGAACAAAGAGGTCAATGATTATTGTAGACCTCTAAATATATCGACTTGATGTCTTGAAACTTGAGATTTGGTGGTTCTACTCACGATGTGCATCATCAAATCTACATAAAAATGGTACGTAG